>PVKM010014516.1:0-28935 GCA_004027735.1 Carollia perspicillata
TGGAATACCTGGAGCATAGCTATTGGCATCACACATTCTAGCTTGCAGTCATTTATGATTTAGGTTGTTCTTGGGTTGAGTCACAGACACAAATGCCTCCCAAAGGCTAGGGATTTGTAAATGAAGTCTTCTCTGTGAGTCAGCTCATAGAGAGTTCGGGGGCCTGGGATGAACTGGAGAATGAGCACTGTCATTAATGGGCAGTCTCACCTTCTCTCTAGTCACTTGCTTTCTGGTGGGAATGCAGGTCAAGGGTCATATATCTCTTAGTTTTTCAAGAGATACCAGATAGCCTGCTTTTTATGTGATTTTTTTTTTTTAATGACTGTTCAATTTTACAAAAGCACTGTGTAGGGCAAAGACGATGGGTGTGTTACACTGTCGGTTGGCAGCCTCTGATGTCAGTTTTCTCTTTCCATGAGGTGATGGGCTTCTTGAGCTCCTCGTTTCCGAATTCCCCACAGCAGCTCATGCATGAACCACCTGCATAGTAGAGGCCTGTTAAATGCTGGTCCAGCTTTCCAGAACACCATATCCAAGCCAGATAGAATTATTACTTCAGCTGACCCTCTGTCACCTATAGATGGCGCAAAGAAAAATCTTCCTCTAAAACTCATTTATGTATTAAAGCCTCCTCCTTGCCCCCTACTCTGGTAGGTCTTGATGCATTTACCTGGCAGGTATAACTGAGATATTGTTCTCTATCATCTTTGCATAAACACTCCCTCAACCTTCCATTGCTCTAGAGCTACCACTAACAGTGTAAACTCACTATGTGTTTTTTGTCACTCGCCTTCCACATATACTACTCCCCAGAAATCACTCTCAGTGATAAGGCCACCAGTGGCCCCTCTGAGGCTACATGCAAGGGTACTAATCAGCCCTGCACGTCCTCTAGCTGACTTGAATCAGTCGACAGCATTTCACACTGTTCACTATGTCCTCCTTGAGACTCCTTTGTTCCTTAGTCTTTGGGGCTCTGCTCCCTCCCAGATTTTCTTCAGTCTTCCTGATATTCCTCATTGAGCTCGTTTTCTGCCCAGTCCCTAAAAGGCCAATTTTCTGCAGGTTTCACTCTGGGCCCTCTCCCTGCTCCCTCCACAGATTCACCCTCGATGACCTTATCCTCTCCCATGACTCTCCTCTGCCCCTTGTCCCATGAGTGCTGATGACACTCAGTTCTGCCATCTCCACTCCAGACTCATCTAATCAGCTGCCTTCTGGCAGTGTCTGTCTCCATTGATATTTCAAACTCACACATCCAGTCCAAGGCTGAGCTCATCATTCTCAGTCTGCCTCCTGCTGCTCCTCTTCCTGCATCCCTGTTCTCTGCAAGAGGCATGCTCTCACCTAGTGGTACACACATGAATTCCATGACTCTATCCAGTGTAGGGCTACCCAACGAGACCAAAAGGCACCTGCTTGAAACACCAAGAAAACAAAACTAAGGAGCCAAAAATTCATTTTGAAGGAGTTTAGTGCTTAACAAATGTGTCAAAGTAGCCACCCTAGAAAGACACAGAAGCTTTTTTGAAGTTCCTTATACCTTTTATGTCTCAATATTGCCTTTATTTTGAATGATGTGTACAGGAGGGTGGATGGGCATAGCCTTTTTCAGAGCTTAGAACCAGTAAGTTTTGACTATGGCCCTGGTCATCCTCAGCCACTGCTCCCCATGCCGAATTGGTTCCTGAGCCCTGTTAATTTTGCATCATTGACAACAGTTGAGTCAACTCTAATGCTCTCTTAGGTCTTTTGCTATCTGCTACCTGGATTGCTATAGCAGCCTCACAGGACTGTGTGTCTGCTTCCTGCATGCCATGCTCCTTCCTAAGATCTTTCCAGTGCAACCTAGTAAACACAAGGGAAGTTCCAATGTCTTAGCCTGGCTGACAAGGCCCTGCAGGCCCCGCTTGTCCTCACTTGCCCTCCTAATCTCCTCGCACTAGTTCACTTCTAGCCTTCACTTTACTCTTCCCAGGCTTACTTGACGCCTTAGAACTCCCACGTGTCTCCATGGGAGGAATGGGTCTGCAGGAAAAATGAAAGAAACAGCAGAAGAATCTAAACTTGCAATCTCCTGAAAGGAGATTAACACCTCCACTCCCAGCTTTTCAAAGCTTCCAAAAGAGGAATAATTAACGTGCAGAAATAAACCCCAGCTAAGGAATCTTTTCTTTCTGCCCTAGGTTGTCTTTTGGTCATGGCTTTTGCCATCAAATGCAGGTAGATTCGTGACTGGGGCCACAGGCACAAGAGAGTCATTGTCTTCTTCCTCTCAATGCTCCACTCAGTGTGAGCATCTTCACATCACCAGCCACGACCACGAGCCAGCCACTCAGCTGACAGAACCCGTGTCTGCTGTAAACAGGGCCCAAGAGAACGCTCTGTGTGCCTCCGGTCAGGACTCAGCCTTGGCCGAGGAGGATGAGATTACTCACTGGAGCCCCATCCTCTCCTCTCCCCAACGTTGTTTGCCCATTTTCACCAAGGGGCTAAAATGGGAGATCAGGGGGAGGCAGGAGAACACGGAGGAGGGGGCTGTTTGTTTTCTTCTTTGTGTTAACAATACAACATCTGTTCCCCAGCCTGGCAGCTGGACCAAAGTGAAATGATGTGAGCTTTCATTGCCTGCTGGATCAGAGGGTGGGGAGTGGGAGAAGGAAGGAGGAGGGTGGGGTGAGTGCCAAGGAGCCCCTGAACAATGGCAACAGCAACAATAATGAAAATATCTTCAACACTGCTCACCACAGGGCTGGGTAACTGGATGTTTCAGCTGATCCACACATTGTAACCAATGCACTGAACAGCGATCTGTGTGCCTTTGTAGGGAATCGCCCAACTAAAAGAGTAATGCTTACCTGGTAAGTATGTCTTTTGGTTCATGTACTTTGATAGAAAACTTCTACATTTACCCAAAAGCGATGCCAAGAGAGGTAAAGTGAGAGATAAAGCAAAAAGGAAAACAAGAGTTGGAGAGAGCAGTGAGGGGAAAGAAGGGCCCAGACCTCCTGGTTTCCCTCCTATCTTCCTCCTTTTTCTTCTCATTCTCTGTCTCGGGTTGGCATGCTCCTGGGCTTAGGCCTTGTCTCTCTTCTATTCGTGCTGTCAGTGTTTTCCTCTAGTGTAATGACTGTAACTACCATCTAATTTTAGGACCTTTCTACAAGGTCCTAACTATAAGGACAATTCCCAATTTATATCACTAGCACAGACTCTGAACTCTAGGTTCATATACCCTAATTCCTGCTTGTCCCCAGCCAGATGTTTAAAGGCAAATCCAGGCAAGCATCCCAGAAATGAGAGTCCAGTGTCCCAGGACCCAATTGCCTCTCCCCGCCTTGTCTACTTATCACTTCAAGCCATCATTAGTTCTTGCCTAGATTGTCACAACGACTTTCTGACCACTTTGCTTTCACTGTGTGCTCCCACTGCCCCACCATCACATCTATTCTCGTGACAGCAGGGACTCTGTGAAACTGTAACATAGACCAGCCTCCTCTCAAACTCCCAACAGCTCCCCTTCTCACTTGAAACAGGAGCCAAAGTTCTTACAATAGCCTACAGGTTCTCCGCAGTATGGCCTCCTGTTAACTCTGACTTCTCACACTGTTAACCCTGTTCCGCTTTGCTGGCCTCCTTTTCTAGAATGTGTGAGGCATACTCCCTGGCTTCTTCCAGAATTGCTCTTCTCTCTGCTTTTTGCTTTTCTTACTCTCTCATCTTTAGGCCTTTATCTGGGCGTTTTGTAATCTCCCTTCTTAGTGTATTTTTCTTTATAGCACATCCAGCCTAATAAGGTATATCTTCCACTTAATTACTTGTCTCATTGCCTCCTCCCAGTGATGATGCAAGCTGCACAAGGGCAGGGATCTTGGTCTGGTTTGTTTTCACCTGGAACAGTGTTTTGCAGATAGAAGCATTCAATAAATATTTGATGCACGAATGAGCAAATTAGTGGATGCATGAACTCCGCCACTGTTTATGGCAGGATGGCTAGAGTGCTGGAGGCTCATTCCACACCTTCTGAATCAGTGAGAAAGTTCTCGTTGAGTATTTATTTTGGGTGTAACATCTCTCCTCCCCTGATAAAACATTGGGCCAGGAAGGCAGGGTATACTCTTCATTCCTGCGGACTCATTATGGCTCTTGGGAAAGGGATTTGGGGCTGCCCTAGTGAAGGACATGAACAAAGGTTTCCATTCCAGTTTACAGAGCTCCCTCCTACTTCTTTTTACAGATCGGCTGATATTAAGACTTCCTGGGCAAAGGCAGTAGATTATTATGAAAGTGAAATGGGAACAACTGTCACTAAGTGACAGCAGAGGTGAAGGTGAAGGATGTAGGCTGTGAGGTCAGGGCCTAAACCCTATCCTTCGAGAGCACATCACAGCCCTCTCCTCTGTAATCTTCCTTGGGGCCACTTGGGCCCATTGCTTTGCTTCTTGACTCATCAACCTTCCACTCAGGGCTGAAAAACAAAGCAACAGAGCAGTCACTCCCCATGTTAACCTGAATGCCCTACATCTGCACGGTGTGCTGAGAACTTCCATCTTCATTTCTTGTGCATTATTTGAGAGCCAGTCATATGCATGGAAACTGTGCTAAGCATCAATGGCATTAAAGACAGCTCTAACACAGCACAACAAGTGCTATAAAATGTTAATGTAGCTAAACAGTAGTTAGTAGGCAGATATTGTTCCCTTTTTACAGATTGGGAAACAGATTTAGAGTTTAACTCGCTCAAAAATAGCTGGGGATTTAAAAGAGCTCTGTGGATTGGATTTCAGTCCAGGTGTTCTGTGCCCAATTCAATGCTCTGACCTTTGTTTTGCACCATGGTTTATTTCAAGGTGCCTTCCTCAACATTTTTATAAGCCCACACAAATTGTCACACCAGTTTGAGGCCTCCATCTACCTGATCAAGAAACAAAAGCAAAATGGTGTGTGAGCTGTGTGGGGGAGAGGCAGGCTTAAAGACTGCCTGCTAAGGTTGGAGGCAGATCCAGGCTTCTTTGACAATCCACTAAGGTGCTGCCATTCGGAAACTTATCCCAGCTCTGCTGCTTAGTTGTGTGACACCAGTGAAGTTATTTAGCCTCCTAAGCTGCAGGTTCTTCATTTGTAGTATGCAGGCAATAATAGTTTCTACATCAAAAGGTTATTACAGGGATTAATGAATGTATATTTGTTAAAATATGATATTAGTTTACTGGGGCTGCCACCACAAAGTACCACAAGCTGTGTGGATTATATAATATAAATTTATTTCTCATAGTTCTCGAGGGTAGAAGTGCAAGATCATTGTGTCATCTGAGTTGGTGTCTCCTTAAGCCACTCCCCTTGGTGCATAGATGGCCACCTTCATGCTTTGTCCACATATGGTCTTTCCTCTGTGCATGCATGCTCCTGGGGTCTTTTTCTGTGTCTGAATGTCTTTTGATAAGGACACCAATCCCACTGGATTAGGGTTCACCCTAACAGTTTCATTTGAACTTAATCGTTTCTTTTAAAGTCCTTATCTCCAAATGCAGTCACATTCTGAGGTTATGGGGGTAAAGGCTTCAACATGTAAATTAGGAGAGGCATAATTCAATCCCACACAAGCACCTAGAACAGCATTTAGCACATAGTATGCTAAATAAATAAATTAATTAAATATAATGTCTGGTTTGGATCCCCATTCTCAGCCTCTACTGCTTTTTAGGGGTATTGAGTTTTGTAAGTTCATTGTCATATGTGTACAATTACCCTTTCTTCTTCTCTTCTAAATGCGTCTCTCTCAAGCATCTGGAATGGTTTCTAGACCTGGTAGTTTTGTATTATTAGATTTTAGAAGATTCTAAGTTTACTTTCTCCATATCCTTTGTGATTTCCTAGAGTTTGATGATATCCCCCCTCAGCTTTTATCCTTCCAGACTGAGTGGTCCCATGGCACAGCAGGGAGACCTGGCCTAGGAGTCAGGAGACCTTGGTTCAAGCCTCAGTTCTGCTACAAGCTAGCCTTCTGAACCTCTGATTCTCTAGATGAACATGGGGACCATGAGCACAGTGCTAACACTGTGTGCCTAGTAATCATTAAAGAGAACATGGCGGTTATGAGTACAGTCTTTGGAATCAAAACAGACACGTGTTTGAACTTCACCTCTGTCACTTTCTAGTTGGATGTCCTTGGGCACGTTACTAACCTCTTTAAAACCTCAACTGTAAAAATAGGAATAATAGTAGTATCACCTTGGTTTATGAGGTGGCTGTAAGCCTTACGTGAAATAATGCAAACAAAGTCCCTTCCAGTATAAAGCCTGGCACACCCTAAGTGTGCAAAGCCCCTTCTTGACTTCATCCTTTTCTCAAGTCATGACCCCGGGGGTGTGTCTTTTCAGACAGAAGCATCCAGGACCACATGCGCTGTCCATTCCAGGGCAGCAAGAGTGTGGCTGTGTTTGAAGGAAGAGTAACATTCACTGCTTTATTTCTGGTTCATGATGATGTTCAGCATTTTGTCTGCCTTTTTTGGCCAAAGCAGTACATTCATTTCATGCTCTCTGCTGGATCATAAAGAGAAAAAATCATCAGCCAACAGAATAGGTTCACACTAGTGAGACCGCTCAGTTAAGGCCTCCGTCACGATCAGGATATGGAAATTAGTGTCCTGGGTCCTGACCATGGCAGATCCTTTTCAGTGGGTTTTATTGTCATACCTTTTTGTAGCTTTTCATTATAGCAAAGTGCCAAATAATTTCCTACCTTTTAAATTTGTGTCTAACCTTCACTGTAGTATATCATGTAAATTAATAAGTTAATAGCAATATTAACCTAGAAGCATTAAATCCATCTTATGTTCCATCCACAGATAAAGTGGAAAAATAGGAAATGTGTTATACCTGCTCCTTGACAGTCAAGGCAAATACTTAATCAAAAACTTGGTCCCATCTGAAAGGCTGAGACATTTGATCCTTAAGTGTGAGCCCCAGGTCTTGTATCTCGATAGCTCTTGAGACAGGTGCAGGAAGAGATGATTGAAGGTGCTGGTAGTGAAAAGGAGCTCCCTTAAAAGAAATGACAGTTTCAACCCAACCGAAGTAACAGTTAAGATCGATGTTCTATGTTTATTCTGCTTCAGTTGTTTTAAAAAATAAGAAGTTTGAATGCAGCTGAAATGGTTTCTCTGTGTTCTTTAAAAACACTTTTGGTGTTTTGTGAAAAGTGCAAGCTTATTGTAGCTAAAAGGAGTCAACGCTCACCTAAATTTGACACCAAGGGGCAGTCTATCAAGTTTGAGAAGACAGCAGTAATGTCTCTTGGACGTCCGCAGCTTTCTTGGTTAAATATCTTTACTCCCTTCCCCTCTTTCTTCTATGAGAGGGCTGTCCAGTTCTGGGTGTTTTTTCCAGCTGTCACTTAGTGTGTTTGTCTGGAAGTTGAACTTACCACTTCGGACGTGGATTGATGTGAGCAAAATAAAGTAGTACTTCTGCAATCCTTCTTTGGAATTATTTTTATTTAAAAAATATTTTTAAAAATGATAACATACATTCAATATTATTTATTAGTTTCAGGGGTACAGTATTGTGGTTAGAAAATTACATTACAAAGTCTTCCCCCTAATATTTCCAGTACTCAGCTAGCACCACACATAGTTATTACAATATGATTGACTATATTCCCTATGCTATATTTTACATCCCCATGACTCTTCTGTAACTACTAATTTGTACTTCTTAATCCCTTCACCTTCTCACCCAGTCTCCCAATACCTCACCCTCTGGCAACCAGCAAACTGTTCTTTGTGTCTGTGTGTCCTCCATTAATCCCAACCACCCCGTCATTAGTTTGTCAACCACATCCCAGTACTGTAGTCAGCTGAAACCTCCAAAATATCTGCTATTTCCTTCTCCTGAACAAAAGTATTTTTCTTAAACTTCTTCTTGTGAAATAATGATACCTTTCCTCCAGGTTCCTCTAGTGGATACATCCCAACTCAATACAATCATCAAAATCAGAAAGTTGACATTGGTACGATGTGTGGGTAGAGTTCCTTGCCATTCTATTTTTTGACTTAAAAAATCTAAGTTCATTAAATAACAAACCCTGTAACTACGTAACTTTCTACAGATCCACTCTCTTCCCCGCATATTTGAGTCATTTGTGATTATACCATCAGAGTTGGATCCTTAAGAGCTTCTCCTTTCACTCAAACTTTCCTCTCTTAACATTTCTTTTTTAAAAAAAGATTTTATTTATTTCTTTTTAGAGAGAGGGGAAGGGAGAGAGAAAGAGAGGGAGAGAAACATGAATGTGTGGTTGCCTCTCACGTGGCCCCCACTGGGGACCTGGCCCGCAACCCAGGCATGTGCCCTGACTGGGAATTGAACTGGCGACCCTTTGGTTCACAGCCTGCGCTTAATCCACTGAGCTACACTAGCCAGGGCTCTTAACATTTCTTAATACCTCGTCAACAAGAAAACCAACCAACCAACCACAGAACCCTTTCCACTTCATGTTTCCCACATCAGGATGGTGCCATCATTCACTCAATTACTCAAGCTAAAATTTTTGGAGACATTTTTGTTCCTCCTCTTTACTTACGCCCTATATCTAATTCATTAGCGAGTCCTGCCCATTTTAGTTTCAAATGTATTCTTAGTGACGATGCCTTATCACCTGCTCCATGACCACCTTGGTCTAACCCACCATCACTCGGGCTTCAACCACTGATCTCTGGGCTTCTGCCTGACCTCTCAGTTCTACTCCTGCCGCAGGGAACATAGAGAGACCCCTCACAGAAATAACTGAAGCCAGCGGCACTCTGCTGCTTAGCTCCCCCAGAGGCTTTCTATGTAATAGGAGCTAAGTTTGCACAGCACTTGTCACATATCAAGGGGTGTTAGTGCTTTACAAGTATTAACTCATTTAATCCTCACAAAAACACACCGAGGCGGCTTCTGTATGATTTACATCTTACAGGTAAAGCATTCTTGTCAGAGAGGTTAAGGGACACCCCCTAGGCATGCAGCTAGTACATGGAAGAGCCAGGAGGAAACCGTGGGCCTGCCGCCCGAGAGAGCTCACTGCAGCGTCCTGCCTCGTGCCAGGGGAAGGAAGGCACAGCTCCCACTTAGGGGGTGGGAGTAAGGTCCCCCTCCTCAGGGAGAATTAGCTACATAAATTATCTGGAATTCTTCCGCATGGGAGACTTGTATCGTCATTCATTTATTTACATCATGTGGACTCATAGATATTTATTTTACACCCTGGGGAATAATTCAGTACTACTTTGTTTTGTTCATATTATTCCAGTTTTGGCCATTGGGAGGTCTTTCAGTTTGCTCCTGGATCCCTTTGACATACTCCCCTTAGTGTGGGTTGTTTTTTTTTTTTTTTTTTTGTCTTTTGTTTTAGAGCACTTCCTTACTTTCTGGCATCACGAGATGTTTCAAGCTTATCGTGTATGTTTCCTGCCCTAGCTCTAGAATCAGCTGTTTTTCCAAAGGGCTTGCTCTATTTTTTAATGACATTTATCACTATTTGATATTATATTATGTATTTGTTTGTATATAATTTTTGTTCCTCTCTCCCTCAACTAAACTACAGCTTTCACAGGGACAGGGACTTTGCTTTGTCCAATGCTGTATTCCTAGCCATAGAAGAGCACCTACCTGGCACACAGCATGTGCTGAGTCACTACTGCTGAATTGGCTTCGACCTTGGGACCAGTGGTCTTTTTCTCAGAACTTTAATCTACCCTCCAGAAGTTGGGAGTGCACAGCTCAAAATGTACATTTTGGCTGTTGGGAGTTTTGGCTCTCATAGATAATTTTTCCAAAAAATGTTCCCATCACTATGATCCTGATGACTCCTCACTTGATCAAATTTAAGTCTAAATTTTAGCAGTATTTTTATTGCTTCCTCAATTTTGTCTGCAAAAAAAAAAAAAAAGAATTTAGAGAAGTTCTGTTTTCAGAAGAAACAATGAGACTTGCACCAGATTTCTAGATAGTGGAAAACAATATACATCCGTATTTTCTATGCTGTGTTAAGATAGCATCGTGCTCAGCCCAGCCATGTTGCTGCAATTAGTTTTTCTTATGTTTAGACTTCCCCTAAATGGTCCCCCTTGGGCTTCAGTCCTTGAGTTCATGGGTATCTAAGGTTTGCCATGTCCATGAAGTCCAACAAACCTGCAAAAGCCTGCCCTTCCACGGCCATGATACAGTTGCCAGGCACTGTTCACCAAGCCTCTAGAAATCCTTAAGATTGCAGTTGCATTCTTAATGGAAATTTCCAGTTTATTTTGTAACTTAAACGCTGGTATTACTACTGAACTCTATCACGTGTGGCCTCTCCTTAGCAATTTTCCTCCATGGTCTCTCGTTGCCGCTCCTAACAGCCCAAATGGAATCTGCTTTTGTACTTTTTTCTCAAACTGTGTCCTCACTGTTCAAATACAAGTAGAAAATTTCCCCTGTACACCTGCATGAATAACTTTTCTGTCATCTTCTTTCTTGTTCTTGTTTGGCTTACTCTAACTTTGGCCAGAATTTCATCCTCTCTTTTCAGTTACAGGTTAGAATGCTAAGTCCTGTGGGGTGTTTAATTTTTGCATCTTCCTGGGCATATTTTCCCTTCCTACTTTCTGAGATGGGCTTGAAAGGCTAATAGCAGTAAGGGCTGAGGTGGGAAAATAAGGCCAAAAGCACATGGAATGCCAGGGTGGGGTTGACATCGCAGATAGCACAGCCAGGGAAGGACCCACCGAGAAGGGAACTTCAAATAAATGAAGATCTGAAATGTGTGTTTTTCTGGGGGAGAGCATTACTGACAGAGAGAACAGCAGGTGTAAAGGTCCTGAGGCAGGAGAAGCCTGGCTCAATCTGGAAATAGCAAAGCAACCAGGGTGGCTGGATCCAAGTGAGGGAGAAGGAAATCAATAGGCGATGAACTCAGTGAGACAATGGGGAGGGCAGACGGTTATGTGGGTCACAGTCAGGACTTTCTGTTTTTATGCTGGATGAGCGATAAGATTTCATTAGAAGCTGTGCGTATGAGTGGGTCTGTGAGTGCTTCTGTGTATGTATGAGTGCACATGTAGGGAAGCTTGTAGCTAGGATGAAGCTAAAAGGATAACTAGGGCTAAGTTTTGCCAGACTAGAGGGTACACTGGCTCTTTGCCATGTACCAGCTTTGTGAATTGAGATAACTAGCTTTGGCTTCGCCATCTGTAAAATGAAGATCACAAAGGCATCTACCCTCTTGTGATTTGCAAGGAATAAAAGAGAACCTTTATGTAAAATGTATTTCTTCCATAAGGCACATTACAGCCTTCTTGTGCTTGGGAACGCCAGACAGCACTTCAGCACTAGGCTTAGGGACCATTTTAAACAGTGAAATTATTGACAAAAAGCATAAGAATGTGGAAGACCTAGCACCAAATAGACTGCCCAAGGGGCCCTTGTTGATAGTATGAGAGCTGGAATAAGAGGGCAGAGCATCGCCTAGTTCAGCCTTAGCTAGTAACAAGCACATCCAGAGTTCAAAGTTTTCCACTCTGCACACATCTGTGAATGACAAAGACAGTGCCACTGCTATTGATTTTGGGGTTTTATATTTTAGTGAGTAGGTGAATTTGCAAATACAGAATTCAAAAATAAGGATGCACTATATTAAAAAGAAATCTTGTTACCTTCAAAGTAGACTGGTGTAATCCCAGGTCCTGTGACATATGTCAGCAAGACTGAGAGCCCTTTATTCATTCATTGGCTTTATAAAACCCTCATGTAGAGTAATCCTTGAGGCATATTTACCCCAATGAGAAAAGTGCGATTTGCAGTTCAAGTTTCTGTAGTACTGGTATGTAGAGATGATTATCACTGCTTGGAACAAAGAGTCTACACTATTGGGAACACTTGGCAGATGAACGTAAAAACTTGTTTCTGAATGGTTTTTCCTAAGGAAGTCAAGGAACCAGAAGGTGTGATCAAAGTGGTCTGTTGGGTCAGAAATTCCTTGAAGCACTGTGGTCAAGAGGAGAGTAAAAAAAATTCCAGCCTCTTATACAGAGTGGGCCCTTGCTCTCCCGAGAGTCCAGACCTCACACACAGGGGGTCTCAAGATGGCTGTCCAGATGGGGTGGAGAGGAGGAAGAGGAAGCAAGAATTGGGCTGTCCAGACTGTTTCCTCTTCTTCCTCTTCCCTTGGTCTGTGTTTGTGCTTCCCACCATTTTCCTAGGTATCAGTCTCAGGTCCTCGGCCATCCTTGGTGCCCCTTTCCCTCATCCCCACAGAGAGCCAAGCTCTATCTCTTTTTTTATCTTAAATCCAGATCCTTCTTTCTATGCCCACAGACACTACCTTACTCCATGCCTTCGCTAACACTCTCCAAACCTATTGCCACAGTTTGCATAAGCATGGATGTCTAATATTTTTTCCACCTCTAGCCTCAACTCCCTTTAGGCCAAATTCTTTCTAAAAACACCCCTTACTCAAAAACCTTTCATGACTCTTCATATCTACTGATTTAAACTCAAACACCTTTGACTTTGAACTCACCAACCTCCAGTCATAGTTCTTCCCAAAGTGATTTCAGCTGCTTTTTCTAGTCTTAGCTGCCATGACTCTTCTACATGTGTTCATATACTGTAGGCAAGGTATCTCCTTTCTGTTTTCAGAACACAACTAAATTTTCCAATGCCATGCCATTACTCATCTTGTACTTTTTACCATGTATAACTTATTTCCATATCTATTATTTTAAAACTAGAAACAGGATTAATGACCTGTTTTTTAATTCTCCCAAAATACACGAAGTTTCTGCTCCCCAGACTTCCATAGTACTTTGCTTTTGTCTCTAGTGGAATTTCACATGTTTTGCTTTATCTTAATTGTTTTTGCCTGTATCTTTCTTACCATCATCCTCATTATAAGGGACATAAAACTTCTTCTTTCTCATAATCCTTAAAGGAGACCTTGCACAGAATAGATGCTCAATAAATATTTATGGAACCTGAAGGATGTCCTTAACTATTCTATGGTGATCTGATAGCCACCTCTCTAGGAAGGAAAGGAGAAGGAGAGAGAGGGAAGCCATCAGGAGTTTGTACCTCTGGAGGTATAAGACAGGTCCAGATACAAACTGGGGAATGGACTCTGCATCCATTTCTGAGAGGCCACAGAAGAGTCTTAGAATTCCAGAGAAATAGAAATTAATTCCACAAACTCTGGGATAAAGTGTCAAAAAAGAACTGGAAATCTCAGGAATTTCCCTGAAAAATTATCTTGAACTGATGTGGACATCCCAGGGTTTGTGGTCTTCATAGGACTTGGCTCAGGGTGATTCCAGGTGTGGCAAAGCCACCTCAGGCTGATGACAGTGCCCTGGTCATCTCCAGTCCTTGGCTGAACCAGACCAGAGGCTTTGAGGAGGGGATGCAAGTCAGGGACCTTGTCACATTATAGTGATTGCTCTCTTCTTCCCTATCCAAGCTGTAAAACCCCCAGAGTTCTTCCCTATCCAAGCTGTAAAACCCCCAGAGTGGAGGGTACATTTCTTCTTCACTATTTTGCCTCTTCAAGCTCTTCTTCACATCTGGCTTCTGCCACAACTGGCAGCAAAAGTGCTGACCTGTGGTGGGAAAGGCTTTCTGGGGGTCATGTGGCCTGGGCTGCAGCCGTGACAGCAGTAGCAGGAAGTACAGGAAACCTCACGAGGACGTCTGTTCTCAAACCCTTGTCAGCCTTCTTTTGCAGACTTATAAGGCCTAGAGAAGTATCCAAGGTACTGGGGAGGTGAGTGGAACCAAGTCCCAATTCTCAACTGCCTGAAGTTCATCCATAACTGGCAAAATAACTGAAGGACAGAACTGTTAGGCTCCAGCCTATGACCATGAGGCTAGAGATACTTATGATTCTAATGGTTCCCAGAATCTAGGGAGCCCAGCAATTAGTACTGGCAATGAAAGGCCTCAGGCAGGGCTTTCTCAGCAAGCACTATGGCATGTTGGCTCCTGGCAAGACACTGCTATGGAGTCCTGGGGGGAGGGACGATGGCCTGTTTTTGTGAGGCAACAAAGTAGCAGCTTCTAAGGGGAACAGGGACAGTCTGGGTCATAGAGTAAAGCTGACTTCTGTAGAAGACTCAGGATGGGGCCCTGTGACCGCGCTTTCCATTTTGGACAATTTAGCTAACTGATCAGAGACAAATGTAAACTCTGCAATGAAGAAGCTTGTCCCAAGCCAGCAGACTTCTGAGTTTCATCACTCATTGAAAGAGAAAGAGAAAGAGAAAGAGAGAGAGAGAGAAAGGAAGGGAGGAAAAAAGGAAAGAAAAAAGAACCTTTCTTTGGCAAGTGTCATTTCCTGATACAGCAAGCTCCATTCTTAGAAATGGTTGGGCTTTCCTGCCAGGGTTTGCTGAAAGCATTGCATTAAAGCCAATACAGAGAGACAGGCCCCAGGCTGAATGCTCTGACCCATCTAAGTCCACCCAGCCCCATGCCCAACTATAGCACCTTTCTTGTTTTTGGCCACATCTGATCCTCTGATGCACATCTGGAGAGCTGGAAGTTCTGGGGTGCTTGGCTGTCTCACATATACCAAAAAACACTGGGCAAGTCACAGCACCTACCTAATAGAAAGCATCTAATGGACCCAGTGGATGACTTTTTTCAGCAAGATTGGCAGGTCAACCTAATTGGAAGAAGGATGAGAAGCAGGTCAAAATATGGCCAGAGACTGGAGATGGGCTTTGTACAAACTGTTACCCATTGTGAGCCTAAGATACCAAAAACTGCTTCTGCCACTTCTCTTGTCTAAAGGGGAACCCTCTCCAGGCTAATAATATGAAGTGCAGAGCTTGGTATTATCAAAGGATGACAGCCTGGAACAGGCCTGCCAGCCAGGAGGCTAGGACTGTGGTCCCAACATTGTGGTCAGTTGAAGATTATCATCTGACTCACCCCTGGGCATGCTGATAAGGCCCTTGACCTTGTGGAAGGGTTGCTTTGAGATGGACCACACATATAATTAAATTATGAGGGTGTTTCATCAAAGGAGCTGAACCAAATATATGGGTACAGAAAGATTTATGGAACTGGGGGAAGTCTTCTGAGATAGAAGACTTAACTCCCTGGCATGGATCACAGGATAGAGTATGGCTCCTAGAACGATAAAAAAAAAGTGATGGTCCACACTGGGAAAAGTTGAAATGGTAGGATCATAGTGGTAGACAGTGGATGAAGGGATCAAAGGGCTATGGGAGTGGCCGTGTGGTAGGGAATGTACCAGGTATGGCTAGATGATCCACTGAATGCTTGTGTTTCACAGGAGTGCCCAAAGGACAGTAGCAGAAATTGCTACAGGCCTCGGCTTTTGTATAGCAATAGGAGTGATAGGACCCTAAAGTAATAAAGTCCAGGAGGCAGCCCTTAAAGTCAAGAGGTTGTAATTATTGAAAGGCTGGTGATGTCAGAGTAACAACCAGGGAAGCCCGATCCATGGAGAGTTATGTGAACAGTTCATAGAACATGGGGTTCCCAGGAGAAAGTGGATGGGGTGCTGATCAGGGTACAACACAGACTGAATCAGCAGAAGAAGATGAAGATGGATGATGGGAGATGAAGTGTATATGACAGGAGGGTGGTCATCCCAATACAATCACCATCATTGCACAGCTCCTAGACATTAGTCAGTCTTCAGCTCTGGGACACAGTCTGATGATGCAACACCATGAGCAGTGAACAGGCCATTTCTTTAGTCCTTTCCCAAAAGGAGTATGGCTGGTTACTTGGGTAACTACCTACAGGGCAAAGGGAGATATCCAGACATTCTGAGGACTGTTGGGCACAGGGTCTGAACTGACATTGCCATCCAGAGCCCTGCAATACAGCCCTGGGGCGTCTGAGGGGACATACGAGGGCCAGATGTTAGATGGAATCCTGGCCTGTGTTCTGCCTCCTGTGGGTGTTAGTTTTGCTTTACAAAAGGATAATTTTGGAAATCACTCTTCGTATTATAATCTTCATGACTAATGTCCTTATTTGTATTTTTGGTTAGCATTGTAGTCTGAGAGCAAAAAAACAAGAGAAGTGCAAATAGGTGACCTCAGCAAAGTGGCCCCCAAGACAAAATTATCTTAAATGGTCCTTCTGGCCCAGGTTATAAACAGGGGGAGGCAAAAGTAGTTCTACAATTGTGTGTATGAAAAATAGTAATTAATAAATAATAATATAAGATTAAACTCTGTGCTTTTGCATACTCACAACTGTAAACCCACTTTTGTCTCAGCCTGTACAGGGGTAATGAGTACTGTTTATGGCCCAGAGTCCGTTCCTATACTATGAACGTACCCACTTCAAGGCCCAAGAAAAAGGTAGTGATTTCAGTGTTCATGATCCTGACAGACGAACTGCCCTCGGAGGGCTCATTCCCTAATGAGAGAGTGAATACGAAAATATTTTGTAAACCATGAGGCTCTAGATCCGTGTGGCTGATGATGATGATGGTGGTAGTTATGGAGATGATGGTGATACAGACCAATTTGTTAACCTTGAATAACCTTCCCCTGCATGCTTCTTTCTAGATGGTTTACTAGAAGCTTTGTTATGCATGTCTCTTGTTCAGCTTAGTCCCTCCTCCTTCACAATCTGATGGGTTCCACTCTATGGACACGGATGTTAACATTGGCCTGGCTCACATACTGTGTGTCAACATTAGTCAAAGGGTGGGGTCCAGAAAAGAAGGGGCATGACGCTGAGGAAGGCCTGTCTACTGATCCCCGGAAAAGTTCCATGAATTACTTGTCCTTACGCCACACTGACTGCTCACTCTCTAATGGCTAAACTCTCCCGGGACAGTTACAGAGAAGCTTCCACTTTGGTGGGGAAGGCAGACACAGTACAATGTTATAAAGGTACACATAAGTACCCCAGGTTCGCAGAGCAGGCAGCCACAATCCCATTTTGTTTGGAAGATTAAAAAGACCTTATGGAAGAATTAGGTGTGAGGATGAATTAAAAAAATTAGACAAAAAACCTAAACAAATGAGAGATTTATTAACCTTTCAAAGCAGTTCCTTTTTTTTCTTAAACAAGAAGTCTCATTATTCTGCTCTCAGTGCTTCTTCCACCCCTTTTGTATCCCTTATTCTGGCAATTGAAAACTTCTTCCTCTAGCAGTTGGGGATGTTTTCCTCTAGAGAGCCATTCCATCTGCCTGTTGATACTAGTTGATACATCTTTGACCAAAAACAACTGTGAGCAGGACACAAATCTCAGTTCTTCAGGATCAGCCAGGAGGTGAGAGGTAATAAATCTGACCCTCTCCCAAACCATGAGCTGTCTCCCTAGATTAGCACAAAGCGGTAACTGGCCAGCAGTCGTGTCCATTGGGTCATCTCAGCCTTGTGGAACTGGATCAGTGGCATAACTGCTGGGGCCTGTTGATGACTGTATCTCCCTTTAGAAGGATGTGAGGTGTTTGTAAGAACTCTTACAACCCACTGTGGGACCATGGGGCAGATAACACGCCATAGGTCTTCATCAGAGCACCTGCAACTCCGTCCTTCGATGATGGCTTCATCAGAGGTTCTCTTATTTGTTTTTAGGCTCTGGAAACTTTCCCAAATGCTATTGTGTTTCATCTTGCTGGCTTCATCCCACCCTGTGTGTTCTAGCCTCTAGCATCTGGTACTTCTTTCATAGCAAACTTTCTCATGAGAGTTTTGGGGGACAGAGGTAGATGTTCTTCACATTGAATCTTTTGATAGGAAGATTAGGCAGGAGTCCAGGAATGTAAATAGGCCCAAGAGAGTGCTTTGTGGTGTGAGCAGATTCCAGAGTGTCATGGGCTGCACTGGGTGGAAGGGCAGCTGGGCCAGAGACCTGGTGGAGGCTTAGCCTCTCCCTACATACCCCGGCTCACTGCAGAGTTCAAGGATGGCTTCATAGAGTCTGTCTCCCAGGTGGTCATGGTGGCCTCTTGTAGCAGACTTCTCTGGCTTTGCAGATATAGTTCCTCATGTGAGGCCAAGACGGAGGAAGTCACCAGAAATAAGTCAAAGACAAGTTCTTATTCTATTGTGGGCACTTCTGAAGGTAAATGAAGAAGGGAGGTGAGGGGACCAAGTGTGCATGGTTGGGATCAGGTAGTGCGAGGGAAAGAACGAGAATGTATAAGGCGTCTGGGGGTGTTTGTCCCCGTTCACAAGAATGCTGTGAGGGGCAGAGGGGGTGTGTGTCTGCATGATCCTGAAATGGGCTCAGATGGCCACTTGTTTATTCTGTATCAAAACTTGTCCATCCATACAGTGATCCTCCACAGGAGAGAGCTATTCTTTTACTGTGTGTGTATTTTTTAACATATGTGTATTTTTTAAGTTAAAGATGTATGTGCATTTCTAAAATTAAATTAGGTAATATCCACCTTTGTTAAGTCAGAGGATACCTCCTGAGTGCTCCAGAATAGACTAAATTTAGCAGGCTTTAATATTGTAATAAAGATTAATAACTGAAAATTAATACATTACATGTGGGAAGTTGGGTTCTCTCCTGAGCTTCTGGAACATTCCATACCACCAGACTACGTTGCTCCCAGCTTCCTAAGAGCCAGTGGATAAAGGAGTTAGGTTGCTTCACCTTGGACAGACTAATTTGTATGACCAGATCTCAGGAAGAAATATAAAACAACAATGATACATTGCTTCAGATTTGCTCAGGACCAATCAAGAGTAAATGAGTTGGAAGAGCAGCAGAGAGAAAAACTCTCTGATGCAAAAAATCATACGTTACTGCCTTAGTGGGTGGATCTGGACTCTGTGCGTCAATCTAGTATTGAATAGGAAAAGCATTCTGTTCACGAAGGCTTGGGCATAGCTGGGTGAATAGACCGAATGCACTGAGATCCAGCTAATATTCTGTGTCTGAGGTAGCACATTTTTTGTAGTGAGTGCTAGCAGAGCTCCATCTGACAGGGCCTTCTCAAAGGTGTGCTGGCACACAGGGCCCCTGACCACTACCTTCATCTGATTTAAGGCATCCTGGGCCTTCCTTAGAGCAATAGGCACCAGGAAGACACTTCCTTTCTGCAGGCGGTAGAAGCCTTCGGTGTCCTAACAAGCATCTCAGAAATGCCAGGAGCCCATCAGGTATCACGAGCTGGGGACCTGGGAGAACTGCATCCTCTCCTGGCCTTGTTGTTGACGGGCTGCGGAACAATGGCACGTAGCTCATCCTCCCTGGGCCTGGCTTTCATCACCTGTGTCAGGAGGGGTTTTCAACTAGGTGACCTCTAAGGTCCTTCCCAGCACTGACATTTATAATTCTGTTGTCACCTGTGCTTTCCCCATGCTACACCCTACTGTGCGTCCAAATAAGGTCAAATCAACAACAGAGTAGACCCCCCCATCTGCGGGCACATGTGCCAAGACTCTCATTGGTTACCTGAAACTGTGGATAGTACCAAGTGCTATGTATACCAAGATTTTTCCTATACTTTTCACTTAAAGGAAACACTTTAAGGCTTCTCTCCAGTATTACCAACATCACTATTCTTGTACTTTGGGACTATATTTAAATAAAATGAAGGTCACTTGAACACAAGCACTGTGATCAGTCGATTTAATAACTGAGACGGCTACTAAGTGCTGATGGGCAGGGGACACACACAGCATGAATATACCGGACAAAGGGACAATTCAGGTCCCGGGAAGCACAGGGTGGGATGGCATGAGACTTTATAATGCTACTCAGAATGGCATGCAATGTAAAACTTACAAATGATCTATTTCTAAAACTTTCCATTTCCTATTTCAGACCACGGCTCACTGCCATAGTAGTAATTGCTGCTTTACTGGCTGTTCCTTCAGTCCTCTCTGTGAGGTCTCTCCCTTCAGCTTCCGTCCGGGGATCCCCAGGGACCTTTTGCAAGTGCTCACAGTCTCCCACATAGCAAATGCCGTGCATTTCCCTTTCTGCTGTGTATTCTGAAGGATGCTCACTGCCTGGAAAGTCACTAGAGGACCACAGCTGCCAGCACCCTCCATGACAGTGCTGCTGTCCCCTCAGTATCCCCAAAGCTCTGTAGGCCAATGAGCTGTCACAGACTCAGAAGACCTCACTATGCCTGAAATGCCACAGCGTGTCACACACACCCAGACAGGCATGGGTCACTGAAATGGGCACTATTTAGGCTGAAGTAGGGCGCCCCGATAAGCTCTTCAAAGATACAGAAGTGATAGGAATCCTGCAGCTATTCATCTTAAAGACTATTCGTGGAAGCAGGGAAATTAAACACAGCATCCTTGAATCCACGGCATCCACGTCTCAGCCTGGCCTATTGTTTCCTTCATAATGACACTTCACCTCTGGGAGTTGGAGAAAAGGCCCAGGCTGCCTTGCAGCACAATAGCGTGGGGCTGCAGCAGGTACGGGAGGAAACCAGAACAAAGCCATATTGTCAGAAGGCCTGCAGGCTGCCTCCCAATGCAGCAGAGCTCCCCAAATCACTGCGGAAAGTGCTTCCTCCACAGCTGTCTGCGGCCGTGCAACCCAGTCCGTGGTCAGCAGGGACTGGGAGAGGAAACTACTTGTTGCCCGAGGGTTGTTGTTCCATTAAGAAGAGAAAAACAAGACAGTGGAGTGAGCCACAGCTCTGGGGAAGCCCACGGTCTGCCCTCACTTTCTGTCTCCTCCTCGACATCTCTTTCCAGGCTTCAAACGTTCTTTTAGCTCTGTAGGCCTCTGTCATCTGGAGAAAACACTGATTTGGTTCAAACACGCACCTTTTCCAAGAAGCTTCTGCCTGCTCATTTGATTTACCGGAGGCTCGATGAAGGCAAGAAATCCCAGAAGCAAAAGAGCGATGAACCAAGAATCTTTAGTAGTAAATCTTCGGGCTGGGAAAATTGTCAAAGAGGAACATAAGATGGTTCTGTGGTCAACGGGATCCTTTAACCCTTCTGTGTCTCTTGATAATCACATGGCTGTCCCCAAGTGGGTTTCAGTGTCCCACTGTAGGATGTGGAGGCTATTGAGCCGGTGTGTTTAAGCCACCGCTGGAGCAAGATTAAATTTCTCTAGAACCTATCGGGACTTTCTGGTTGAAATGTTTGTGGTATTGGTAAATCAATTCCCTCTCTAAGAGTGTAGGAGAAGCTGTGGAGAAATCCTGCAAAGGGAGTGAACACAAAACTAAATATGAAATGAGAAAAGGTATAGAGCTTCTATTTATGAGCTAACAGTTCCTATAGGTAACAGCTGGCCTTGGGGATTCATTTATTCATCTATTTTTTATTCATTTATCCATTCACTCAACACCTATTCGTGGAACACCCTATTATGTGCTAAGCACTATGGTGTTAGGGATAGATGAATAAACAAAATTAAAAAGGGTGCTGCTTTCTCAGAGCGTGTAGCCTGGTGAGGGAGACGAACTAATATGACACAAGTAAATTATGCAACAGTAATTATGGTAAGAGTTAGGAAGGAGAAGCACAGGGTGCTATGAAATCAAACAACAGGGGTGATGATGGGTCAAAAATTTTCCACGAGGAAAGCTGAGCCCTAAAGGATTAGCCAGATGAAGGGGAGGGGAAGAAGGGGAATGCTCTGAGCAGGAAATAATAGCATGAGCGAAGAGAGAGCAGGTGAAAAGGGGAAATTTTTAAAAGCCACCATAAAGGGCAAATGGGCAAAACTCAGTGAATTAGAGAAGGTGAAACAAAAGAAAGACAAACCACAGGTGGGCCAAAATCTGCTCCAAAAAGCTGCCAACTGTGGCAGGGGTTTGGGTACAGGGTCCCCTCTGTCCAGCATGGCTTCCAACCCTCCCACACTGATAGCAAGGGGCGTTTGGTGGGAGCAGGAGCTCCAGGCCTTCACTGCCGCATCCCCCAGGGTCTACCCTAGGCCGAATGGATGCCGTGAATTATTTATAAAATTATAAAGACTGGCAAGTGGTGTTATCAGATAAAAGACTGGCAAAGTTGCAGGTGGGGATAAAGCTAAAATTGAGCACCTCCGATGTGCAAGGCAAAGTCTCGGCACTTGGTGTGCATTATCTCTCTTAACATTCAAATAGCCCTGTGAGGTGGGCCACACCTAGTTTATCACCACTGGGGAACATGAGTGACTTGCTCAGAGAATTGAAGGCAGAAATCAACCAGCTCAAGATGGTCTGACTCTTACCAATGAACATGCTCCTACAGTGCTTTGCAACCTTAAAAGAAGCCGTGGAGTTATCTGGCCCCTGCTACTCTGTAGAGGCGCGTGAGAGGCTTAACCTAAGGCCTGGGGATTAGTGGCTAACATAGGACTCGACTTCTGGTCCCCACGGCTGATCTGTACCTCTTCCCTGTCTCTTCCTCTTTTATGAATGTAGCAGAACCCCACACTTGTGAGGGATGAGGATGCCAAACTACTTCTAAATTCACCGTTATTTTTCTTGAATTACCTTTTTTCCTCTGAAAACTTTAGTATTGAAAGAATGTAGAAACTTCCTATTTAAAAAAAAAAAGCAGAATGATACATTTTGTAATGAAGCAATCAGATTAGTTTATTTTGAATTTGGATTTTTGTATTTTGAGCTCCATTAGAGCAGGGCTTGCTTATATTAAACAACTGATTTGTGCCTTTCATATAATATTTTTCAATGTTCATCTAATAAAAGGGAAAATCTTAAATAGAGTGCATTTAATTAATTAGCTTTTCTAATACTATCTCACATCCAAAGTGATATCTTAAAGCCATTGAATCAGTGAGTCAATACCATGGACAGGAAGACAGAAAATAGTAACCATCTCTCCACCAGGTATGAATTCTATACTTGTTCTTACAGAGCTGCTTCTCATTAATTTTCACTTGCACATACCATTCCACTCTCCTGGCTTTGGATTCTGCATCTGGGAAATGTAGGGATTGTACTTGATTGTCTGAATGATCCTTTTCGGATTTGAACTTCAATAGGACAATGGGCCTCGGAGGTATAGTCACAGGTAGCCCACCCTCTCCTTCCCTTCAAAAGGCCTCAGTTATTATTCTTATCTGCAGGTCTCTTCATTTCCATTTTCAGCTCTTCCCTACTGGGTCTTAGAAACACTCAAGGGAAACACTGGCATTTTCAATTCCTGAACCTTAGCGCCCCCTAGGCACACAGAGACAAACTGTTGTAACGGGAAAACCAGTGGTCTCTGGAGTCAGCACCAGATCCCCCAACCTCCCCGTGTGTGCTCTGAGGAAAGAACGAGGGACTTTCCTGGCTCGGGCAGGGAGGAAGCTTGGAAAGACGAGAGGGTGGCAAGCTCTGTCATCAAGCAGATACTGCAGGGGCTCTGCGGGGCTGTCCCCTAACAACAAGCACGCTCAGTGGAAAGGGCTGGGCTCGGGGCCCGCTGATGCTGCCTGTGGAAGCTGGTCAGGGGCTACGCGGTGAGTGCGTTGGGGCCAAAGAGCAGCCACTTGAAAACGTGTGCTGTTCAACTAACTACACTCACAGAGGACGGTCAGGGATTATTTGACGCGAGTAATTTGTGTTACTTCCTGTCCCTGTAAACATCATGCATGCATTTCTACAGAGATTTTTTAAATATTGCATACATACAATGTTTGCTACTTTTCTCCACTTTTACTGTTTTGAATACATAGCTCCTACATTCATAGTCCACATACCCATTATTTTAAACCTTTATGGTGTGGTTATGTCACACGGAGGCCCTTTTTGAGAGGTAGCATATGTGCCTGAGCGTGAGTGTGCATATGGTGCGTATGCACCGTGTCTGTGTTTATGTGTGTATTTGGGGTGTGTGTGTTTGTGTGTGTGTGCTGACGGCAGCCCCCCAGGTCTAGATCCTGGGTTCCTTCCTCAGGCCTGAGCACCTGTGCCAGCAAACAGACTTCCCAGATGCCCTGGAAGATTGTGCTCGAGTCTTGAGAGAGCGGGCAAAGCACTTCTCACGGCAGGTGTTTGAAAGCCTGCACGGTCACCGTGTGCCCGGGAGTGTGGACGCCCACTGCTCCTGCAGAGGACGAGTGTCTGTGCTTATCAGCAGAGACAGGGCACTCAGGAAGCCATTATCGCAAGCACCAGAGGGCTTGTGTGTGTTTTTTCTCCGAGGTCATATTTTTATTCTCTCTTTTAAAAGAAAAGGAAAAAGAAAGTAGAAAACATCTCTTGGATGAATCAGTCATTCTCGTTAGGCCCATAGATATCCTTTAATCCTCTTCCAGAAGCAGGGAGAGGCCACACCACCCAAGTCCCTCAAATGGCCTCTTCTCCTATGTTCTAGCCCCAGTTCCCTGTGGAACGTGCACACACAGTCGGCCTCACCCCACACGATGGGCACACCTCCTCCATATTCCTCACCATCGGCCTGCTGCCTCCCTGACCTAGGTCAGGCCCAGAAAGTGAACACGTTTTAGGCCACAGGGTTTTAGGTTTAATTTTCTCTCTAAACCTGTGATGAATTAACTCCTCTAACATTCACTGAGTAAGTGTGGCCATGTGCTGGGTTAGGCATGCAAGATATAGTGATGAGTACTATAATATCATGGTTAAGAGGATGGGCTCCAGAATAAGATAAAACTTGTCCACCTTCCATCTTCACTCCTACTCCGTGACCCAGGACAAGGCAACTTCTTTAATGCTCTGCTGCCTCGGCTGTCGATTAAGTACTTGCCCTGCTGGCTTGCTGTGAGGCCAGGCTGGCATGAAGTCCACGGCAGAGGACCTGCAACAGGACAGTCAGTACATGGGAGCTGTTGTGTAGATCGGCTTGCTCAGCTTTCATCCCAGCCCCCTTCCAGGTGGAGTGGTTGGAAAGCTGAGCACCACATTTTCCATAGATCCTTGCAGTCAGAGTTCTAGATGTAAACTGTCTTTTGCCAAGTAGACGAACTCAGTGTAAGAAGTGGAAGGCAGAATCTGCTCTCATTGCAGACATTTTTGCTGGCAAGCAAAGTTGTAGAAGTGTGAGGATTTTATTTTTTTGCAACGGTGCTCTAGAGTCCACTGTCCATCTTCTTGGGCATCGAGAAGCAGGGGTTGCAGCAGAGGTAGCCCCAGCATCTTGACTCCAGCACAGCCCCAGAGGTGCCACCGAGGTCATGACCATCCTGGAAGGTCATTCCTGTGTTGTTTTCGGAGCTGTTTCTGTTGCCTTGTTCTAGAATCTGCTCCTTCAGCCTTTCAACTCAACTTTGCAAGCACTTTATCCCTTCTTACTTAATATAAATAAAGCAATTTCTATTTCCTGCATCAAATCCTGACAGATACAACTATTATGATTTGTATATAAAGACAAAAATTAAAATAATACCCACTACATATTGGTTTTACCATAAGTCCAGATTTTTACAGATGTTGTCTAATTCCATCCTTCCAGCAAACTCATATGGTTATTAAAGGGCTTAATCAGGGTGTGAACCTAGGTGTTTCTGCCCAAAGGCCAGGTGCCTAACTACGAAGCCCTGCTTTGCCTTCTCTAGAGGAGCTCACAGCCCAGTAAAGATGGCTACTATGCAGTCTAAAATGCTAAGAAGAGCTGTGGGCCCAGGGCCTGTGCGAGCCCAGAAGAGAAAATGCCTAATTATGCCTAGGCTTAGAAGTCCAAGGTGGTGTCTGCTCTCCAACTCGGTCAGGGGTCATGACCTTTAGATTCCTTAATATGTTGGGGGTCCCTGCTTCAAAGACCCAGTGGCCTGTTTTTCTAGTAATCATGCTTTAGGAACCCCAAATCTGCTTGTTTGCATGACTTTGTGTTCAGGTGAGTCATCACATGTCCTGGGACATTCAGACTCCTTTGTGGGACTTGTTGCTGCTGGCCCTGGAGAAGCTCACTGAGCGAAAGTTTCAGCCAGCCTGGGGCAGGTGCATGCACTCGCCTTCAGTG
The DNA here is from genome assembly GCA_004027735.1 of Carollia perspicillata. Taxonomy (NCBI): domain Eukaryota; kingdom Metazoa; phylum Chordata; class Mammalia; order Chiroptera; family Phyllostomidae; genus Carollia; species Carollia perspicillata. The sequence continues at coordinate 25,877 of PVKM010014516.1, forward strand.
CAGCTCTCTGTTTCTCACGAGACTTCTCAACAGCAACACCCTGCTGAGAATGCCTCAAGGTCATTGAGACTTTGCCTTGTGCAGGTCTATTCCACCATCGCATTGCCATGGCTCAGTGAATGAATGAATGCATGCATGAATGAATGAATGAATGAATGGAGCAGCCTCAGCGTGCAGCTGAGTTAGTCTACCTGGAGAGCTGGATCCTTTGCATCCTGTTCTCAGCTTTTTCAGCATTGCTTCTGATTTCTGCGGTTCATACACATACCTGGCCTTGCACAGAATATATACTCTCACCCTCTTCCCAGCATCTGGAAAATGGGTTTGCCTTTACTTGGTGCTTCCTTTAATGCCCATGAAATTATCTATCTTTTTACGGATTAAAATAATTTTCCTTCACTACAGTTTAAAAGGTTATGTGCAAATACAACAGGTTAGGACTTCCAATGTGTTTCTGAAAGGTCCCTCGATGCTGAAACAAACAAAACCTTTTTTCAGCTGAGGGACTCAGGAGAGTTTCTGTCTCCAAATGGGTGGTTCATCTCAGTGACTAGTTTATAGCTTGCCTTCCTGCTCTGTGGGCCTGGAAGCCCTGGGCTACAGAAAATAAATGTTATTTGCATTTGTGGGCTTCACAATTTACAACAGGTTTAAAAAATTTTTTTTGATTTTGAAAACCCAAAAAGCTCCCAACTGATCAAGATATGCAGAGCAGGTATTATTTCTGTTTCAAAAAAGTAGCTCGAAGCCAAAATCCCCACAGTCAGTAAGTGGCTGAGTCAATATGTGACTCTGAATCAGTTGGTTTTCCAACTTTCCTTGGCACTGAACCTTTCCCAGAGCTGTTGGAACAAAGGGCAGGGCATCTCTCTTTGCTCTTCCCCTGCCTGCCGCGAGCGTGAGTGAGGAGCTGGCTCGATTTTCCTAGCTGGACTCTGGAGCAGGAAGCACAAACCCACCCTACAGTATCCGCCCAGGGAGCAGTGGAAGCAGGGGTCTGTTGAGGGGCGGGGGCCAGTCCCAGGGATTCCTGACTTCCTGACTCTCAGTGTCCTCATTTCCAGGATTCACTACCACCCCTTCATTTCCAGTTATGGGTCTTAAAACATTTTGTAAATTGGACAATCAGGAGCCTAATTATGGAGTACCTTTTCAGATTCCCAACACTTGGTTACTTGGCTCTTCTCCCTGCACAGTTAGACCAACACCCATGGTAACACCCTCAGCAGAGCCCTGGGCAGGCATGTAGGGAATTGCAAGAGATTCTGGTCCCAGGACAACTCTTAGGTGATGTCAGAGAGAGACGGAGACTGCTGTGGATGCATGCCTCAAATAGTCCTGGGTCGCACAGGACCTGAAACACCCAGTATTTTATAGGGGGCACAGAAACTCAGGCTTGGAAGTTATGCAGCATCTAGAAGATGAGATGATAGGAAGGAAGTTACAATGGAGATGAAGAAGCACTCTTAAATTAATGATACAAAAATTGCATACATATAGTACTTGACAATTTATTATTATTATTATTATTATTATTATTATTGATTTAAGAGAGAGGAAGGGAGAGAGAGAGACACACACACACACCAATTTGTTGTTCTACTTACTTATGCATTCATTGATTGATTCTTGTATGTGCCCCGACCACGATGGAACCCATGACCTCAGCATAGCGTTACAATGTTCTAAGCAACTGAGCTACCCAGCCAGGGCAGTAATTGACAATTAAAAACCTGTCTCATAGATATCACTTAATATAATTCTCAATCTAACAGCCTTGTAAAGTAGGCAGAGCAGACATTTTGCCAGTTTAAGATAATAAACCTGAAGCTTGGGGTTGAGGTTGTCTGATCCCAAATCTAGCTCCCTAGTGAAAAATCAGGACCAATATCATATGAGGCTACAACAATTTTTTGAAAGCTCTGTAAGTCCAAGTTACCCAGTTCTGGTCCTCACTCGTGTGTGCAGGAGCGCAGCTTCCTGCACGTTGCCCCTGGACTGCTTCTGGGGGTCATCAAGAGGTTTCTCGCACGTGTTCAGGAACAAGGCCACTGGCAGTTTGGCAGTTGGTGACTGCCCCAGTTCTGCTGGGCCCTATGAAGATCACAGCACCCTGGACCACTCCCCAGGACGTGCCAACTTTGTCTTTGTCTCCCTGGAGCTCTTCTCTTTCCTGTGACTCCACCAGGTCCAGCAGTTTCTCTTGGTATCTGTTTCAAGTCCGCAGGCTGTCAAGGGTTTGTGGTGGTCTGTGGCAGAACAGGGGACAGTGGCTCCCCCTTGGTGGAACTGCACTTTATCAGAGGCTCCCAAAGCAGTGTTACTGTGACTGCAGCGTCATACAGTGGTCAACCTAAAAGGTGTGTCGGCTTCATGTCACCCCCATCCACCCCATCCCTGATTCCTGGCAACCCCTAATTCCCTAATTGTCTGGAGAATCATTCCATTGTTTTTATCAAGGCTTCATTCCTTTTTTATTGCTCAGTAGTATTTTTTTATGACATGGATATGCCACAGTTTAACCATTCACTTGTTGAAGGACACCTGGGTTGTTTCTAGTTTTTGACGAGTATGAACAAAACTTCTATTTTACGGGTTTTCGTGTGAATACGGGTTTTTATTTCTGCCCAGAGGTGCCATTGCTGGGTTGTATAGTAGTTGAATGTTTAGTTTGTTAAGAAATTGCCGCACTGTTTTCTAGAGTAGCTGTACCATTGCTCATTGCTACCAGCAAGTAGGAGTAAACCAGTCCCTCCATTCCTTAATGGCAAGTAAATTTTTGACTGACTACCCCACCAAATCACAAGACATGCCCAGATAGGTTGAAGACCATCAGGGGGCTCAGCTGGAGGTTGTTGGGTTTTTCTTTTGTGTGCAGCAGGCTCTTTAGTCTCCGTGCAAATTGGACTTCTACCCAGCCTGTCCCACCGTTTCTTTTGACACGTCCAGACATGCCTGAAGCTTCAGCAGTGGCCAGCGGAAACCTTTGGTTCGAGCTACAGGTTCCTCTGTGTGTAGCGAGATGTTCAGAGGTTTTATCCCCACAGCCCCTTGTAAAG
>PVKM010014517.1:0-29080 GCA_004027735.1 Carollia perspicillata
ACTTTGTTTCCATTTTAAATAATTGAAATAAAAAGTCAGTGCCAAAGGTTGACGGCTTGTTAGAAGTAAAAACCCTGTACATGAAAAGAAATGTTGAAAAGCCAGATATTTTCCACTCAATTTGCCTTAATTAAATCACTGCCTTTAGCCACTCTTTCAATGAGAGCCAGAAAGGAACTATGCAATTGTTCTCCAATATTTGTCACAAAATAGTCCATGTACCACTCAGAATGTGACAACAGTTTTATGTGTATAGTTTTATATATCTTCATATTCACACATACAAAGCTTTTAAAAATATTAAAAGTATACTATATTAAGTGCTTAGGATTTTATTATCTAAAACTTTTAGAAGTGATTACAAGATTGTAAAAATAAATATGAAATATATATATGCTATACAGAAAATAACTGAATGCTGTGTATTCTTACTAACCTGTGTAATGAATAAAATAATTTGTAACTCGTAGACTCATCATAACAGCTAGCAAGTGGGTGTGTAACAAGTGGGTTGTCTTGGCAGTTACAATGTTTGCAATATTAGCAATGGAGCAATGTGGAAGGATGGGCACTTCTTGAATGTCATGAGACAGTATGGCCACCAGCTGTGCATATAAATCTTCAAAACACCAATCACTATCTTTTGGGTGGATACTGGGACATCATTTTATTTAGCAGGAACATAATATCTTAAATGTCCTCCATATCTTGAAAAATATGTCTCATGCTTAATGATAAACTTGAAAGATTACTATTTTATCATAGTTGAATCATGGGGAACTTTTGGAGTCTCCATTGCTGGTGGTAAGGAACCCCTTGAAAGTTCTAGGAAGTCAAAAAACAAGCTAATTTAGGGAGGTCTTCATTGAACTCCAAGCTTTTAGCAGGGGAGCTAATGCACACTTTTGAATAATTGAATAAATGACTGAACTGATGTGACCCCCAAATGAAAGAGATTAATTACAAAGCACTCCAGGTAACACAGACACCCATGAAGAACACTCTGTCACTGATATATGATACTCCGTTGCAAGGAGACATCAGAACAGATAGCTGGAGACCCTCGAAAGAATCATCTCTTTCTTTTGCTTCCTGTATTGACAACTGTTAAAAGAAGTAGATGGTGCTTGGATCTTTGTATTTGACCAACTGCTCTTCTCATTCTACAAACTTTCCTTAGTTGTCTTTATTCACTTTTCTGGTTTAATCTGTTATTTTTATATTTGATATTTTCACACTTACTTTTTAAATGTAAATCATTACTTTAAGCCACAGACTCCCTAATATAAGTCTGCCTGCTGGATATATGTAGCCAGAGGCTTAATTCTATGAGTTCAAGTTCTGCATGTCCAAAACAGAAATTTTTATTGCTATTTATATTAGACATTTATAAGCACCACTTGAGATCCCCATAGCCTCACCTGCTTTTAAAGAGTTATTCCTTTCAGCCTTGGCTGCAAATTCTTCTCTCCTGCAGGGGCAGTCATTTATGTGGCCTCCCAGACAGCACTGTGAGACCAAACCATCAGTCCGATTTACTGCCAGGAAGTATCCAGGCAGACTACACAATCTCATATAAGCTCTACTCCACTCTCCTTTTTTTCCTCTTGATTCTTCTTAATCTACTTGAAACTCAGAGCTCAATCCAGCCATTGTTCTAAATAACAGATGCATCCATTCCTCTCTATTTCTGTCTATGCTGACTTCTTTTAGGAACTCACTTTTTCTTGGATGACTGAAATAGCCTCCTTTCTGGTCTCCCTAATTCCAGTCTCATATCTTCACTTTTAGGCTCGAGTTTACATGGAGTAATGCAGCCGGTCCACCTAAGTTCCTATTTTAACATACCCCTCATTCTCAGCAGCTCTGACCTCTTTAATCTACCAACCCTTCATTACCTGATCTGAGCGTACATTGCGAGGCTTATCACTCACACTTTCTGTCTTGCATTTATGCTCCAATACCAAACATGACATTTAAAAAAACTGTATTTCTTTATCTAGTAAAGTTTTCTCTATTCTTCTGGTAAGCTCTTCCTTTACAACCAAGTTTAGGCATTCCTGCCTCAGTAAATCAAACACGACCTTTCCCAAGCTGAGATAGATGACTGTCTTCTGCGCAACATAACACCCCACCTATATTTATATCCATTAGAGGAGTGACTTATGTTTGTTTTTCTTTTGTTTTGTTGCACCCAACACACTTGAGACATGCAATATTCACCTACCAGTTTCTCACTATGGCAGGGATTCTCATGGCATAGGAAGCCTCTACTTTTCCCCCAAAGTTGAAAGTTGTTTCAGATTCTGAAAGAGGGAGACCAGGCATAGTTTCTGATTCTGATATGCCTGCTGTCTGGTACATCTGGGCATTTTCCCTTCCCAGGGTTTTAGGGGTATAATTCTACAACACACTGTCTGCATATTATGTTGTATGTGTATCGCCCTAAGTCAAACACGCTTCCATTATCATTTATCTCCCATTTCCCCTTCTTTTTTCTCTCCCTACTCTTCCTCCCTCTGGCAATCACTACACTGTTGTCTGTGTCCATGAGTCTTTCTTTCTTAGAACTTGAATTTTGAGTTTTATATCTCATAGTAGGCACACGGGATTTTCTGAGGTTGTGCTACACATACCTAATAGAGCCACATTGTCAGAGTCTGCAGAAAAGTTGAGAGGTGCTGGATGATGGTAATCAGCGAGTCTCTTGAAGGACCAGAAGGGACTGTCTACTGTTCCAAACAGTATCTGTTGTGGCTGAGTACAGCCTCTGGGAATAAAGGCCAGGGCTGCCGTCTTTCTGACAAGGACAGAGTCCAGCATAGGCGACTGTGTGCTACTAAGCCACACCTTGTACCTATTCTAGATGACTTTCTCTGTGTCTGTTGATATCTTTGCATCCATCACCATCACCCTTATGGCAACCAAGGAGTATTTATATCATTGTAATTGCCACTTTTATGATAATTGTCTGTCAATGTGTTCTCCCTGTAATATGCTGCGAGTTTCAGAATGACAGAAACTCTTCTTTATTTATTAGCATAGCAAAGTTAAAATATTATAACACTGAGAAATGAATAGGTAAGTATAGAGGATTGGTGAGACAGAAGCTGGAAGGAAGAATGCAATCAGCAAAGGAAGAATGTTCAAGGACAAAAAAAAATCCTGATACTTTAGCTAAGTTAAGAATTTAGAAGCCTATATTAGTTTGTATAATCCACATTGCTATAAAAATAAACTACCAAATTGCAGTGGCCTAACAGAATCATTCAATTTGCTCACTTAGCAGTCCAATGCTGGTGTTCCCAGTCAATGGGGTTGGGGGACAGGATTTCTCCATGAGATAATTTAGGATCTTAGGATTCTTCCATCCTGTGACTCTACCATTAGCTAAGGTTGTATAGTCCTCTACATCCAGCCCGAGGTGAGGGAAGAAAACAAAAGGGAAAAGAGAGAGTGCGGAGAAATTGTGCATTTCTCATAGGCTTGGGTCAGTGTCATAATTCACTCCTCCCTATGTTGCATTTGTGGGAACCAGTTGTGCGGTAGCCCCTATATAAGAGAGTGGCAAACGTTTCCTGTAAAGAGCTAGACAGTAAATGCTTGCAGTGCTCTTGGCCATCCATCTTTGTCACAACTACTCATTTTTGTGGTCTTAGATGAAGGATTGGGTGTGCCTGTGTTCCAGCAAAACTTTATTTATGACACCAAAATTTGAATGTCATTTAATTTATAAGTGTCACAAAACATTATTCTTTCAAAAAATGCCCAACTATTTAAAAATGTGGAAAACCTTCTTTGTTTCTGGGCTTTGCAAGGAGGTGTGGCTGGAGTTAGCCTGTGGTGGCAGTTTGCTTACCTTTCACCTAGAGGCAAGGTAGCTGGAAGAGGTGTCACTGTTTTGGCTGCCACCTTTAGTAAAAGCTCCACATTACTTTGACAGCTGGCTGTGCTTCTCTGGCCACTAGATATCCATACATGCCCCTTTTCTCCTACAGTACACCTGGTACTTTCCCAAGAGATAGAGCACAAAATCTCATCTAGGCTTGGCATTCAGCTCAAAGGTAATAATTTCTAGGAGATATCCAATCTTTTCCATTGGGTCTGGATGTAGCCTCTCAAGGTCTGAAGAGTTACAAACTCAAAACAATCCTGACCCATAATATAAACTGTTGGTGCAGGGACAGGGTGATTGCAAAAAAGGCCTGTTCCAAAAGACAGAAATGGGGATACACAGCAATGATGAAGAGCAGCTAAGTTATCAGCTGTGATACCTTCTTTCTGCTTTGGTACCAGAAAGTTCCTTGATTAGACCGATTCTCTTGGGGAGCAAGTTCCCTGTCCGTTGTCCTGCCTCTGGTTATGTCTGAAATGGGCTCTATGCAGTGTGTGCTCCTTGGGGAAGACAGAGCCCTCATCTAGTGCTTCATGCTGGTACAAATTTTAGGCCATAGAGATATTTTAGAGTTACAGTTGTTGCTGTTTGTTTGTTTCTACTGAGGCCTGTGGTTTTCTTGGCAATATACTTCCATTATCAATTAGGAAGCACTGATCTATTTGCATTTAGTCTGGTTCACATTAATAACAATGTGCAGTGTTCTTTCCCTGGCCTAATTCCCACCCTGGCTTTATTATTATTTTGTTTTTTTTTTCTTCTCCTCTTATATATTTATATCTCAACTTAATGACAGCTACTTCGGGGTCATCTGAACACATGTTTGGAGGGGATGAAGCTTCCTTTGAATTAATCTTTGCTGTACAACTTAGTTGTTATAATTCACTGATATATATATTTACTTTAATCCTCACCCAAGGATATGTTTATTAATCTTTAGAGAGAAAGGAAGGAAGGGGGCTGGAGAGAGAAAGAGAGAGAGAGACATCAATGTGAGAGAGAAACATGATCAGTTGCTTCCCATATGCTTCCCGAGCAGGAATCAAACCCACAGCCTTTCGGTGTATAGATGACTCTCCAAACAACTGAGCCACTTGGCCAGGGCTCACTGGTATAAAATATCTTAATAAGCCTGTGTTGTTCTCTTTATTATATATTCTTAATTCTTTGTTTAGGAGGGGTTCTAGAAACCAGGGGTTCTAGAAATGGCCAGCTTTTCTAAACTGTAGAAGCTTCAGTCATATGTTAGATTCTTGAGGTCCTTCACATCTAGTAAATGACAGCAAATGCTCTTCCTAAACATCACAGGGCAGAAACCAGGCACTACTGCAGCTCACATTTCATTGAAGAAGAGTAGCTCATGAGCCCCACTTACAATGGATGCAAGGAATGGGGGGGAGTGGAAAGGACTGAGCAAGTTCATTCTTTGCTATGCACCTATTTCTGTGGGGCAATTCTATATCATGAAGGGGGTGCAGAAACTGTTTTGTTGCAAAGCCAGTAGAGAATTTAACTTTTATTCTGAAAGCAATGACAAACATTTGGAAGACTACCATCATTAATACCAAAAGCAGAAATTTAACATTGAATATGTCTGCAGTATCCAGAAGCCTGAGGGCAATGAGGTATATGACATTTCCAAGTCTCACAGCAGTTTTGAACACGTGAGACAGCTTTGCAGAACCATCATTAATCATCAACACTGCCATAAATACTATTATTCCAAAATAAACAATGTTTCTATTTTTCATAATAATAAAACATGTTATGTATTACCAGAACCCCAAATAATATCTGAAAAAATATTTGTATCAAATTTTACCAAATATGATTGTGTTTGTATAAGTAAATCCAACAATATGTGTTTCATTCTAGAACTAAAAATAGTTTCTTATTCCTGAAAGTTTCATTTCCCAAGTATTGAAATATACTTTAAAATATAAATGTTGATGTCTTTCTATTGTCAAGGACAACATACAATACACAAAGATATGAATGAGCCAGGAATAGAACAATAGGGAGTTTCTACAGTGCAGAGAACTGAAAATATATTTCAGTTAAAAAACTTATGCAAAATAAAAAAAGTTAAATTGGAACAGAAATGAACCCAATTTAAAGTGTAACAAAGCCTATGAATATCATATTTGTACTTTAAACGTCTTTGCATCTATTTTTAAAAATTTATTTTTGTATATTATTTTGTTCTAGGAAAACATATGTTTTTAATGAAGGTAGCACATTTGAAGTTCCTATGGATTGCACTATTCTTTTAACTTTTGTTGAATTTATTGGGGTAACATCATTTAATCAAATGAGCATTATTCTTCTTAGATGACTATTCTCCTAGCTGATTGCACATGTAGTCAAATAAACATATGCGAAGATGGCTAGCTACCGGAACAGAAGCACTCTCTCTCTGTGTCCAGGCGTGGTGTTATGTGCATTGTCAAACACCACTTCACTCAGTCCTCCTGTCAATGCTATGATGTGTTGTTACTATACTTACTGTACCAGTAAGTAAACTGGAGTACAGAGAAGTTAAATAACTTTGCTAAGGTTATGTCAATAATAAGCAGCAGAGCTGGACTTTGAAACTTGGCATATCTGATCTACTTTAACTCCTTTACCCGAAAATACCCCTGCGTGGCTCCAACCCACTTCCACAGAACCAGTGGCTCAGCTCTCTGTTTCCCACCTGTGCCACACAGCAGAAGCAGTCCTGGCATTCAGTGTGTTAACTGTATTTTTGTGATTAAACATGTGCAATAAAGTATTTTAACTTGCTGTTAGGGAAAGAAGTGTCTTTGTTGGTGAAATACTAGGGTAGAACATTTAATTCTGAAGATACAGGCCCTGGGGCATAGCTCAGAACTAAAATAAACAGGATATTATGAAAGTTAATAGCTCTTTCTAACATGACAGAGCAAAAACAAATTGAGTTTCTAGAGTGTGAGCTGTTCAGGGTTTCCTGAATAATGAGATAAGGACAAATTCTAGGGAGGGCACACAACTGAGAATAAGGTCGGCACTGAGGCCAAGGGCAGATCTTGAAGAAAACCCTGATGTGGGGATGGACAGGGGATTTCTAAGACCAAGAATAGCTAATGAGGTTCATATTTTTGCCCTAGTTACCTTATTCTCTGAAATACTTGACCTGTTTTCCTGACACTCCCAGGTGTACTTTGGGAAAATATAGGAAGAAGTACTATGTTGATTTTTTTCATTTGAGGAAGAGCAAGTAATAAACAATTGCAATGAAAACAATAGCTAGTAATAATAAAGTGCATATTAAGTATTTGGTACTATTCAGAAAATATTAAAAGTACATATTACATCATGCATCTCTAAGCGCAACACTGCACGTCTGGTGTGATTATTACCATCACCACTTACAAAAGAAGGAAGCACTAAGTTACAGATAAGTGGTGCAGCCACCACTCAGTGTGTGGCTTCGTAGTTACTCTTCCCACTTTTCTTTCCACCTGATTGCTCTGAGCTTTAAAATCAGAGTGCAGGTGCCATCAAGGAATCAGTTTGCTTGAAGAATATAAGTAAAGAGAATATGACAAAAGTCATGCATTCAAATATGAGTTTCCTAGTGATTATGGGGAGGACAGAATGTGCACGTGCATAGACTCAAGTCAGTATTAGACACATCAAAGGGGATTCTGATTCCACAAACCAGGTCACTGTGTTGCTAATGTTTTTGGAGTGGCTACATAGCACACATATGCACCCAAATGTGCAATCAGTCACCTTATATGTTGATAAAGCCTAGATATTCAATAAGTTCAATTATTAACTTACTAGATCTGTCTCTAATATATCTTTAGACACAAATCTGTGTCAGTCTTGGGAAGCTCATGTGTCTATTCATTTTCCCATATTTAATTATAAACTTTACCCATACTCAAAACAAAATAATCTTGAAATTTGTGATGAAATCAATCATGGAATTCAAGAGAAGAAAATGATTTTAAAGTACTGTGAACTCAATTGAAGATGTTAAAAACACCACAAGAAATAAGGGATGTAAAAATTCAGTTATGTTTAGATATACTAACTATGCAGTTTCTAAGTTTTATTTATTATGAAGACTGTTAGGATTATCTAATTTGGATATGGAAAGTGCATAAATAAAAATATCTTATTTCCAAATATATATATTCTTTTATCCCCCAAATTTAAGAAATCCACATAATTTAAAGCAAAAAAAAAAAAAAACACCCAACAACAAAACCCCAAAATATCTTTGATATATGGGAATGAGTCTAGCTGTCTGAGAAGGTACAGTATTCCCCCTTGTGCCCAGGGCATATGTTCCGAGACCCCTAGTGGATGCATAAAACCAGGGGGAGTACTGAACCCTTGCTATGTTTTTTTCTATATATAAATACCTATAATAAGGTTTAACTTGCAAGTAAGGTATAGTATGAGATTAGCAATAACCACTAAAATAAAACAGGTATAATAATAAACTGTAATAAGAAGTGAGAATATAGCCTTATTCAGTGAGATAAGGGTTACTTGAACACAACCACTATGATACCTCTACAGTTGATCTGATCATTGAGATGGCTACTAAGCGATTAATGGGCAGGGAGCTCCTACAGTGTGGAGACACTGCACAAAAGGATGATTCATGTCCTGGGCATAAGAGAGTGCAACATTACAAACTTCTGTCATGCTACTCAGAATGACATGCAATTTGAAACTTACAAATTGTTTTTTCCTGGAATTTTCCATTTAATACTGTCAGACCATGGTTGACCATGGGTAACCGAAACCATAGAAAGCAAAACTGTGCATAAGGGATATATCTATGTATCTATATATACAAATATATAACTATATATGTATAAATATATACCATGCATATATTATTCAAGTATGTAGTAGATCATCTCTACATTTTCTCTGTGGAGCTGTAAAACAATGTAATTTATTTAAAATACAGCTAAAACATTTTCCATAGCATGACTTTATGAAGCCAAGTTTTCATTATAGCCTTAGTTTCAAATCTTAAATGATTTAAAAAATACTTGCTATGATTTATCTCATCATCTTTCTAAAATTTAATGTATCTTCAATATAAATCTACATATTTAAAATAAATCTCAGTAAAAGGTGTTAGGAAAACTGGATCTCTACATACAGAAGAATGAAATTAGACCATTATCTTACACTATAAATAAAAATCAACTTAAAATAGATGTAAGACTTAAAATGTAAGACCTGAAACTGTAAAATGCCTAGAAAAAAAATAGAGAAAGCTCCCTAATATTGGCCTTGGAAATTGTTTTTGAATATAATACTAAAACTTCAGGCTACAAAAGCAAAAATAAATAAGTGGGACTACATTAAAAACAAACAAACATCAACAATAATTCTGCACGGCAAGGGAAACAATCGGGAGAATGGTAACCTATGGATTGGAAGGAAATATTTGCAAACCACCTATCTGATAAGGGCTAAATATCCTACACACATAAGAAACATGCACAACTCAATAGCAAAACAACCCAATCGATAAATGGCAAAGGACACAGAGAAACCACCAACCCTAACTGGGAGAGAGTTGTAAGGATGCAACATGTCCAGAGCTACAGAGACACCTGGGAGAGCCCTAGAGAGAAACTCCAGCTAAAACTGTTGGAGGCACTGGCAGGCTGTGGTCAGTCCAGACGGAGAGAGACTTTGTGCTACTTGGGGAGGTGGAGATTGTGAACTGTCTCAGGGCTTTAGGGCTCCGTGCTGCAGTGAAGGGGCTGCACAGAGACCCTTTTAAAAGAGAAGCTGAGGTAATACCCAAGACTCAAAAGGGACGCTATGCTTGCGCACGTGCTTGCAGCAGTTCTGCCAACAAAGAAAGCAGTGGAAAAGTGCAGTTCAGTCCCAATGTGTCCAGCTACACAGGAGGAGCAAATAGTGGCATGCTGAAGGGACTGTGGGATCTGACTCAGCATGGCTGGTGAGCAGGGACTGTGCAGAGTGGAGAGTTCTGGCCTGAGCCTTATATAAGAGCTGCAGGCTGGAGACTGGATGGCCAGGAGCTGAACATCTCAGATTCGTTCCAGCCAGGCAAGTCCCCTCATAGGCAGCTGTGCCCAACCCCCACTTGTGGGACTGCAGGCTCTGCAGATTAGTGAGGCCAGGCTCAGGAACTCCCTGTTTGGGGCATATCCCCAGAGGAAAGAAAGAAGCGCTGACAGGGCCCTTTCTGAACCTCTATCAGACACTATGAGCTACACTGGATCCTTGGGCCCTGATCCACTGACACCAGTGCAGCAGAAAGATTAGAGACAGGTACAACAAGGGGTGTTCAGGGCGCCGCCCTGCCTCAGCTCCTAGACAGCTCTCACCAGACAGGAAAGAGCTGTCCCTTTTACCCAGATTGGCTCCTCATAGGGAACAGGCAGCTAATTCACCAAAAAACATACATTATTGGAAATAATCTGGGACTGACCAAGACAGATGGCAAGGGGACAGGGAACCACTCCCACCATGAAGGGGGCTGAACAGAAGCCCCCAGGGGTGATCCAGGGATGCTACCCTCCCGGTCTCAGTCTCACCAGAGGCCTTCTCTGGAGGCGGGTGGAAGTAGTACTGGCAGTGCTGGATATTAAATGAACCAGTCCTGGGCCTTATGCTGATGGAAAGCCAGCAGGGCAGAACAGTGGGGACCAGCTAAGCCTGAAGGAGACAGCCACAGACTATGGATTGCTTGTAGTATCGAACAGCCTGCCTAGGGCTTGACTAGGACACCATCTGACATTACCAGAAGCGGATCCAGGAAGAGAAGACAGTGGCAAACACTAGAATCTGTTTTGACAAATTCCACCACGGTCTTCATTATTTGCATTATTTTTCTCCTACATAGCTTTTTAATATTTTTCTTTGTCTTTAAGTTTGTTCCTATTATTTCACTACTTTTTTATTTTAGTTATTTCAAATCTTATATTTTACTCTTCCCGTCTCTTAGTTTATTTTGCCTTCTTCCTTCCTCTTCTTAATATTTTACATTTTAATTTTTCTCTTTCTATAACTTGTTTCTATTTCAAATTCTTACTCTTCTCTACAGCCTATTATTAGTCATTTTTTCTGTTGTTAGTCACCTCACATTCTTTTTCTCACTCTTAGAATATCTTTATTCCCTCCCCACCTTTGTTAATCTTTGCACAAAATGGTGGTGGTTGTTGCATTTCTTTAATTTTATTCCTGGATGTTCATTATTATTGTATTTCAAATCTCAGATTTTACTGTTCACGTTTTCTGCTCCATTTTGCCTTCCTCCTGCCTTTCTTTTTTCTATTCTAAATTTTACTTTTTTCCTCTCTTAGACTGGTTTTCATTCCTCATGTTTATTATTTCTTTTCCCTCTATCCTCCCAAAATATTCATTCTTTCCTTTAGACATCTCATAAGCTTTTTTCTTTCTTTTTTTCATTCTTATTCCCTTTCCACCTGTATTAATCTTTGCTCATTTGTCATTGATATTACTGTGGTAGATGTTTTCCTTTAATTTTGTTCCTATATTTTTAGAATTAAAAAAAAATTAAACCTCATACTATGCTCTTTCCTTTTCTTACGCCATTTTGCTCTCTTACCTCCTTTTTTTATTTACAATGTAAATTTTCTTTTCTTTCTTTGCCTTGTTTCTATTTCCAATCTTATTATTTCTTCTCCCTCTACCCTCTCAAAACCATTTTTCTTTCAGTTAGTAGTCTCATATTCATTTTTTCTTTCTTACAATAGTCTTAATCTCTAAGAACCTTTATTAATATTTGCTCATTTGTTGTTGATAGTGTGGTTGTGGGTGGGGGTTATTTTTATGGGCGTGGGTTTTGTTTTCTGCATTGTTTCATTTTGTTCTGGCAACAGCATACAAGACGTGGTGTGCGGTGTGACTCTCAGTCAGACAGCCAGATAGAACTCACCAGAGAATGACCCAACAACAACCCAAACCCAATTACGAGAGAGCCAACGTAAGTGGAATGAAGGACATCCCAAGAACATCCAGCTCAGGAGATCAAAGAGATTGCACCACTGAGTCCCGCAGTACTGCCATCACGGGAAGGTCACTCCGTAAAGACAGGGAGCCAAAGCAGATCAATCTAATACACAGTCACAGACAAGAAGAGTCACCTAGAAAGGGGAGACAAAGAAACAATCCCCAAATGAAAGGAAAGCAGGAATCCCCATAAAGAGTATTGAATGAAACTGAGGCTAGTAATCTATCAGAAATAGAGTTCAAAATAAAGGTTACAAGGATGCTCAAGGAGCTCAGTGATAACTACAAGGGACTCTATGGAAGCAATAAGGAACTTACTGGGAACTATGACAGCATGAAAAAGGACACAGAAACATAAATAAAAGCCAGTAGGAAAATGAAGGATACAATATTTGTGAAAGACAAATACCATATGATCTCACTTATAAGAGGAGCATAATGAACAAAAATAAAGTAATGAGCAAAACAGAACCAGAGGCATGAAACATGGAACAGACTGACAGCGGCCAGATGGGAGGGGTGGGGTATAATGGTGGAAAGAAGGGGAAGGGATTAGTGACAGAACATGCATGACTGACCCACAGACATGGACAACAGTGTGGGGATTGACTGTGGGAGCAGGGGTTGAGCTGGATGGAGGAGAGCAAAGGGAAAAAATTGGGACATTTGCAATAGAATAACAATAAAAAGTAAAATAAAAATCCAAGTTTGAAATAAAAGAAAAGATGATGTACATTTATAATCAGAGTTTTAATCTTATATTTCAACTCGAGCTGATGGCAACACTGTCATGAGTTAAAGAAAAGGGTGAAGAAACTTAGAATAATGTTCATTTCTGCACAGTCTGAAAATTAAGTTTGCCCAAGACTTGACCTCTCTCCCTCATCCAGCCTAATAAAATAATTAAAATAGGCTGTTGCTTCTGTGAATGGGAGTCAGTCTTTGGCATAATCTGTAAGATTATGGGGACATTTTCATTTGGAAGATAGGATCAGCCTTATTTTAAATAAAGATAGAATTTAAAATGAAGAATTTTAATAATAACTTAATCTTCATTTTTGTCTGATATCAAGTTGTATAATGTATGTGACTTTTATATTGATCATGTTTTCAGAAATATAGACAAATCACATTTTTAAAAGAAAAATTATAATTTTATATTTTGCCAATGCCAGCTAATGTGGAACTTCAAGAAATGAAAAAAAATGGAAAAGGACATAGATAGACAATTTTTCAAAGAAGACATATAAATGGCTAGCAAGTACATGAAAACTTACTCAATATCACTAGTCACCATGGAAATGCAAATCCAATACACAGTGAGATATCTCCTCACCCCTGTCAGGGTGGTTATTACAGAAAAAAAAAGACAAGTACTGGTGAGGCTATATAGTTAAGAGTGCCTTGTAAATTAGTATAGCCATCATGGAAAATAATATGGAGGCCCTGCCTAATAAATAGTGCATAAGATTTTCCCAAAATTCTAATAGTTGATCAAAAGCTAAAATTTTAACATTGGCAACAAATACCATGAGTTATTTTCTTTGAAGTGACAGACTCATTTTGTTTTTGAGAAAATATTTACTTAATACCTTAGGTTGCATAGCTTGAATGTTAGTTGTTATTTCAAGTAAAATTATGTTCCACATAAAAAAGCAGCTCGCTGGTCTCACACACCAAATAATCACACAAATACTTCTCCTTGAGGCAATAGTCACACTTCAGCACAATAATTATTTGTGTGTGTGTGACACATGATGCCACATGTCATACAAATAATTATTATTAAAAACCTAATAATAGACTACCATATGATCCAGCAAGGCCTCTTCTGGTCATGTGTCCAGCAGAAATAAAATCAGTACCTCAAAAAGATATCTGTACCCACATGCTTACTGAAGCATTAGTCACAACAGTCAAAATATGAAAACAGTGTAATGTCTATTGATGGGTAAATAAATTGTGAAATCTATGTCTATAAGGAAGTATTATTCAGTCTTTAATAAGAAGGTCCTGTCATTTATGACAACATGGATAATCTGCAGGACATTTTGCTAAGTGAAATAAGATGAGTTTTGTATAAAATTATACAAAAATGTATAATTTCACTTACAGTAGAATCTAAAAAAGTCTAATACGTAGAAGCAGAGAGGAGATAGTGATAACCAGTGTGGGGTAGGTGTTTGGAATTGGGGGATAGATGTTGGTTAAAAGAAACAAAGTTGCAGTTGTGTGGGGTGAACAAGGTCAGAGATCTAAAGCACAGCATGATGACTACAGTTCATTTAATAATACCATATTGAAATCCTGGAAATTTGCTAAGGGAATAAATTCCAGGTGCTATCACCTTAAAAAAGTATGGCAGCTATGTGAGGAAATATATATGTCAGTTAGCTTGAACTATAGTAATTATTTCACTACATATATATATATATATATATATATATATATATATATCAAATCATTGGGTTGTATATTTTAAAGATAAATTTTATTAATAATAAGAATAAAATAAATTTTAAAGGTATAAACAGTACAATTTAAAAAATATTATAGAAAAGATTACTTCCTAGAAGCTTTGAAGTGAACAAAAGGTGTATAATAAATGTCATAGGGCATTAACTCATAAAAGTCCTTTGGTCAATTAAGTCCCAAAACATCAATGCAAAACAATGTATGTACCCCTATGTTCATAGCAGCACTATTTACAGTAGTCACGATTTGGAAACAGCCTAAGTGTTCATCAGTAGATGAGTGGGTAAAAAAGCTGTGGCACATTTACACACTGGAATAAATACTATGCAGCAGTTAAAAAAAAAAAAGGAAAAGTGACAACATGGATGGAGCTGGAGACTATTACAGTAAATGATATAATCCAGTTGGTGAAAGACAAATACTGTATGATCTCATTTATGAGTGGAATCTAACAAACAAAATAAACTAACAAGCCAAACAGAATCAGATGCAGAGAATCATGGAACAGACTGACAGCTGTAAAAGAGGGGAGTGGGGAGGCAGGACTGATTTCAATCAGATGGTGAAGGGATTAGCCAAGGAACATGTATGAATGACCCATGGACATGGACAACAGTGTGGGGGTTGACTGTGGGAGTGCGGGTTGGGCTGGGTGGAGGGGGACAAAGGGGGAAATTGGGACAACTGTAAGAGCATAAACAATAAAATATTTCAATTAAAAAGAAAATGTATCAATGAACATGAAGCATGAAATCCATAAATTTTGGGGATATCCATCTTACTTTATGTAAGACTGGAGCAAATATTAATTTTAGTTTCGCATCTTGATGACAGCATCTCCTTGCTACGATTAATAAAATTGTAAGCCTACAGTCCCTGAAATAAAATTCTGATGACACGCAGTCCTCCACTGTGGCAGTAACTATGTGTGTAGATGAGCTTTATTGTATTGACCAGATAAATGGAGAACCACGAGCCCAATTAATGGAAAGCAGCTGTTCTCATAGTGTTATCTGAAAGATCCACAATGGTCTTTCAGATGGTCTGTGAGGTTAAAATACATATTTTTAATAATAACACCAAAACGTTATTTGACTATTTCACTGTGTTTACATTCACAGTGATGGTACAAGGATAATGTAGATAAAGCTGCTAATGCCTCTATGGATACATATGGTTGATACCCAATTGTACTAACAGGTATAGTATTCTCCATTAGAGTTGAAAAGTGCTGATTTCACTTAAGAACGTACTCGAGGCAGTGGCAAAACTTTTATTTTTTAAAACTGTAACTTATAAATATGTCTTTTTTAATAATGTGTGTGATGAAAAGGGGAATATGCATGAAGTACTTCTGCTGCATGCTGAAGTGTGACTGTTGCCTCAAGGAGAAGTTTGTGTGATTATTTGACATGGGAGACCAGCAAGCTGCTTTTTTATGTGGAACATAATTTTACTTGAAATAACTAACATTCAAACTATGCAACCTAAGGTATTAAGTAAATATTTTCTCAAAAACAAAATGAGTCTGTCACTTCAAAGAAAATAACTCATGGTATTTGTTGCCAATGTTAAAATTTTAGCTTTTGATCAACTATTAGAATTTGGGGAAATCTTACTCAGTGTGTGAATTTGACAGCTTTATAATAGTTAAAAACTTTTCCACTGAGGTTAGAGGGGGTATTCACAGATAAGATTTTTTATCTATTGATTGATTTTTAGAGAGAGAGAAGAAGGAAGAGAGAGAGATAAGATTTTTTGATACTAATTTTTTATAATTCAAAAATAAGCCCAATATTTTGCAAGTTGTAGTACAAAATTGTACATGGGTAAAAGAGCCATTCAAAATATAAAAAAGAAAAATGGGTTTTAAGAGTGTAAAAGTTTCATTGATCAAGCTTTTACATTCCACATTGCAACTAACATTTAACAATATATTATTACCAAGTTTTGGTATAATATCAAAGAAAAATATTCCCAATTATCTGAAAAGGCTTCTTAAAAAAAAAACCTATCAGGTCCAAATATATGTGTATGAAGCCAGATTTCTTCAACTACTTCAGTGTAACAATTAGTTTGCAAATATTCAATTGGAGAGATTGAATGCAGATGGCACATATGAGAATTAAGTTGTCTTTACTTAGCCAGACAATAAGAATATTTGCAAACTATGTGAAACATTGCACTTCTAACCATTTTTACGTTTGTTAAGTATAGTTACTTTCCATAAAAATATTCTATTTTATGTTACTTATGTTAACATGTAATATATTTATCTTTTTATTTTATAAGAATTAAATAATGAATATACTTAAGACTTTCCAATTTTCTAAGGATAAATAAGACTCAAAAACTGTATTCTGCATTTTCTAAAAATCTCTTAGCAGTCAATGATAATTTTTGAGAGTACAAAGACAAAAATCCTTGAGAATCACAGCGTATAGTAACTCTAAAAAGGAATCTCATAATAAACATCTGTGTGAAGGAATAATCACACAGTAGAGTCACAAGATACTTTACACAGCAAATCTTCGAACATCTACTATTCCAGGATTTGGGGAAGTAGCAGTGAAAGGCTGACAGTGTCCATACCCACAAGGAGCACACATTGTGTGGTGATAGAAGAAACTTATGAACAAAGAAATTAGTACATTCAAGCAGTGACATATCTCTTAAAGAATACAAAAATGTGGGCGGGGGAGTAATTTTACTTTGGTTGGTCCAGGAATGCCTCTCTGAGGAGCGGATAGTAATGTTCAGGGCTGGCTCACCTGCTGAAGGAGGGGGATGGGCAGAGACGAAAGAGGTTTCTGCAAAAGGGACAGGAAGAAGCAACTCTCTGGAGATGAAAGCAAAATTTTCAAGAAAGGCCAGGGTCATTGAACTCTTGACAAGGAGAAAGTTAAAGTTTATCTTCTTCACAACCATATGAGGCAAGGATTGTTATTATGATTTCATAGATCAGAAGACTGAGAAATGGGAAACTTTTAAATCTTGCTCACAGTGAGTAATTTGCAGAATTAGGCTTTGAAAACTATATTCTAAATCAATCCTGTGTAATACATCTTTTAGGAGAGGTATTATACCATCTCTCCTACCACCCTAAGTGAAATAAACTGGTGGTAGGGGTTGGTGAGAGGAATAGTATAGATATTCAGAGAAATTTAATGGTCTCCATTTCTCCTAACTCTAATTACAAGCAAATGAATCTCATATGTCTATAGTTCTGTTGGATATTAGGGGGAGAAATAAGACCACTAGAAGCTTTAACTCCTAGCCAGTGTTTAAAGAACCAACAGTACAAAATATGGTTCAAATGAATGGCATTTTAAGTAAAGTAGGACTATATAGAAGATAAATTGAGAAAAGACAATGTTTAGAATTGGCTTGCAGACAGCTGAGATCACACAATGACTTTTTGTTTATGTTTTATACTTAGCCCTACAAACAAAAGTTAAATGTCTCACTTTTACAAAAATACAAGTAGAAAAATGTATGTTTATCATAGCATTAAAATTAGTGGATGAATATATAAAGTATGAAAGGATGGTATTCATTTTAATAAATTTACTACCTAGTGACTACTTATAATTAATAACAGTTACCAGATCACAGTATTTAAGAGAGAAGGTAAGGAACAGAAAACCTAAGGTTTAATAATTATTATCAAACACTTCTAACTGCAAATCAATCAAAATGGAGATAAACTTTTTTTAAAATTAGGAATAAATGGTAACATATAAGGACTTAGCAGGTGTTCAATTTAGGAAAAAATTGCTGGGACCCATCTGGTCTATGTAATGTAAGATACTAACTTTTCATTTGATTAGAAGCAAAACACACAGGCAAACAAATGAAAAAAGCAGCCCACCTGCCACTGTATAATAGTAATAGGTGCCACAAATATATTTTAAATATACCAGTACAAAGGAGAATGACTTATTTTACCTTCTAAAGTATTTCTTTAATTCTTAAATATAAACAATTATCCCCCTCACTACCAAGGAGCAGACAGCATTTTATTCAAATATGTGAAGTTCTCATAGTCTATGTTTTTTTCCTTAGCATTCTTCATAGTCATATATCCATTTAAACATTTCATCCACCACACCGTAAACTCCTTAATAACAGTCACATTTTGACTGTTTATTCATGTTGGACCAGACCACACAGTAGGATTTCAGTACTTCTAAAAATTTTGGTGGAATAATTAATGTGTTTCTGCTGTTCACAAACAGGCTTTTATGCTGTCCTGTATCACCACTGCATCCTACCTAACTTGTGTGAACATATTCCAATGCCTTATAAGGTTCTAAAAATGATCCATTTTTTAACTGTCAGAGAGTTTTTTAACCAATTTATGCCATGCATTAATGCCTAATACTGTACTAACTGTATTATCTCTTCCCCTCAACATATGTAGAGATTACTATGGCAAGAGAAGATTATCTGAAAGGAATATGTCACTAAGATGGCAATTCAAGCACAAGGACAACTTTTTGAGAGAGATATAGTGAAACAAAAAAACATTACGGGAACCAACCATATGGGAAAATATATTTGTAAATGATACCTCAGACAAGGGTCTGATCTCCAAATATATAAAGAACTCACATGACTCCACTCCAAGAGGACAAACAACCCAATTAGAAGTTGGGCAAAGGACCCGAACAGACACTTCTCCAAGGAGGTCATACAGAGAGCCCAGAGATTTATGAAGTGATGCTCAGTATTATAGCCATCAGATAGATGCAAATTAAAACCACAATGAGATATCATTTCTCACCAGTTAGAATGGCCATCATAACCCAAATCAACAAACAAGTGCTGACAAGGTTGTGGACAAAAGGGAACCCTACAAGTACACTGTTGGTGGGAATGCAGACTGCTGCAACCACTGTGGAAAAAAAGTTTGGAATTTCCTCAGAAAACTAAAAATGGAACTACCTTTTGACCCAGAAATTACACTGCTGGGATTATACCCTAAGAATCCTGAAACACCAATTCAAAAGGACCTATGCACCCCCATGTTCATAGCAGCACAATTTATAATAGCCAAGTGTGCTGAAAGCAACCTAAGTGCCCATCAGTAAATGAGTGGATCTAAAAACCCTGGTACATTTACACAATGGAATACTAATGGAATACTATGCAGCAGAAAGAAAGAAGGAGTTCCTACCCTTTGTGACAGCATGGATGGAACTGGAGAGCATTATATGCTAAGCAAAATAAGCCAGGATGTGAAAGACAAATACCATATGATCTCACCTGTAAGTGGAACTTAATCAACAAAACAAAGAAGTAAACAAAATATAACCAGAGACATTGAAATAAAGAATAAACTGACAGCAACCAGGGGGGAAGTGGGAGGAGATAATCAGGGGAAAAGAGGGAAGGGTTGTCAAGGAACATGTATAAAGGATACATGGACAAAGTCAAAGGGCTAGGATAGAGGGTGGGAGGAGAGGATGGCTGGGGTGGGGGACAGTGATTGGGGGGGGGGGAAATGGTGAAAACTGTACTTGAGCAACAATTAAAAAACACTAATAAAAGACAAAGCAAGAAACATCTTAGCACCCTGAACAATATAACTGCATGCATGACTATCGGTGTGCTTTTATTTATACACTGTGATAGATGATGTTTTTGAATTCTGAATCACTGATCTTTTGTTGTAAGATATGATGTTTGTTATACAACACAAAGAAGAAACCCATTGTAAATAAGTATTCCAACATAATTGAGATATAGCTTACAATTCTATTATCTGTAAGAAAGCAAATTAGAATGTGGAAATGTGAAGAAAAACCAAAATGAAAGGAATATAGTCTAGTCCTGATTACATGATTTCAAGTGGAAATTTTACCTTTTGGTGTAGTTATTTGAACAATCATTTGAAAAATCATTAGCAGTGTTTTACCTGCAATTATCCACGTGAATTTTTTTTGCTGCCTTGGATGGGATGAAAGATCTCCAGTTATTGACTTCTACAACTTCTATGCAGCCAGTAAAATTCTCAACTGGTCCAGAAATCTAAGAAAGAGGGAGAGAGAAGATTTATACAATTTTCTTCATGTTGCAAACTGGTCAGAGTGTAGCATCAGATTGTAGGGCTGATTTCGTTTATTCAACATTGGTAGAAAGCAATTCAATTCTTTTCATATATCATTTCAAAAATTAGTAGGAAAAAATACCACCTTATTAAAAAATTATGGGGAGTCTGTCTGTAATCTTACTAAATGAAATATACTGTTATTTGTGTATGATCAAAGAAAATGTTTTCATTATTATAGTGAATTATCATTGAGAAATGATAGAGGATTCCACTGTGTAAATGTACCATAGTTTTTTGATCTACTAATTTACCGATGGGCACTTAGGTTGCTTCCAGCACTTGGCTATTATAAATTGTGCTGCTATGAACATGGGGGTGCATAGGTTCTTTTGAATTTGTGTTTCAGGATTCTTAGGGTATAATCTCAGCAGTGGTATTGCTGGGTCAAAAGGCATTTCCATTTTTAGGTTTTTGAGGATATTCCATACTCTTTTCCACAGTAGCTGCACCATCTGCATTTCCACCAAAAATGTACTAGGGTTCCCTTTTCTTCACAACCTCCCCAGTACTTGTTTTTTGTTGATTAACAGCATTATGACAAGTGAAATAAGCCAGGCAGCAAAAGGCAAATACCATATTATCCATAAGTGGAACCTAAACAGCAAAACAAGCAAGCAAAATATAACTAAAGACATTGAAATAAAGAATAAACTGACAGTAACCAGAGGGAGGTAAGGAGGGGGGTTCTTCAAGGAACATGTATAAAGGACCCATGTACAATGCCAAAGGAGGTTAGGATTAATGGTGGGAGGTGGGGGTGGGTGGTGCCCGGGAGAGTGGTGGGGGGAAAATGGAGACAACTGTACTTGAACAACAATAAAAAGAAAGAAAAGAAGAATGCTGCTGTTGTTCAGTGGATTGAATGTCAGACTGTGAAGCAAAGTTTCGCTGGTTGTATTCCCAGTCAGGGGACATGCCTGGGTTGTGGGCCAGGTCCCCAGCAGGGGGTGTGCGAGAGGTAACCACATACTGATATTTCTCTCCCTTTCTTTCTCCATCTGTTTTTGTGTCTCTAAAAATAAATAAACAAAATCTTAAAAAAGAGACCATTTCTTTATTAAAAAAAGAATAAAAATAAAAATGATAGAAGAGAAAAGCTGATACACTTTTCCATCTTTTGTTTTTGTTCCTGGCCCTTTTCCTTTCAGACATTACCTTGTTCCATTCACAGCTATAGAAGCATCAAGAAACACTGCTTTTCCTGGACTCAAAGAAAACTGAGTAAGCTGCAAATACTTGTGACATCCTATGGCCCTGATACAGTCTACCTATCTTTCATGTTCACTTCCGTGACCTATCCTTTCTAAGAATAACCTAGGCAATAAATGGCATCCAGAAAGATTGCCAAAGGGCCAAGAGCAAAAAGAGAGAATAAGGACATTGGAAAATGTTTGCTTTGAGGACCAAATATAAACTCTTAAAGATAAACATAAATATGACTTTTCATTCCATTCATTGTGAATATAATACAATGTAATATGTGTCTACATACATTTACATTTATGCAAAAAAGGAAAACTAAAAGGGGTACCTCCCAGAATTGAATAGTTAGAAATTAGCATTATTGTTTCTGTTATGCTTTCAATATTATTAACAATCTGAAGCTAAGATGGACCAACCCATGACCAGGGCAATCGCTGAACTTACTCACTGAAAAGTAAGTTGTCCACCTTGATTTCTGAATTAAAAATATTTACTATTTGCTTTCTCAAGACTTAGTTTCTTACTGCATGCAATATCACAAATAAACAAATGATAGGAGAAGACCTTAACCTTGTTTAGAAATTTTACAGTGAACATATTTTATTTCATCTTTTAACTTAGTTTAAAAACCTTTAAATATTTTCTTCCTTTTTTCCTATGTATGCTCAAATGTACTACCAACCCTCTCAACAAGTAACACTCTGTCAAGTGTCAAAGATGACTGAACTAGAAAATAAAACAATATTTCACACAGTAAGTTTACAAAGAAGTCAGTCAATTCCAAGGAAAAAAAAAAGACCATTTGGTTTCTACACACTGTGTAGATTTATAATTAGTAGCTTAAAGTTTTTTTTTCACATTTTTTAAATTGTTGTTCAAGTACAGTTGTCTCCATTTCCCCCCACTACTCCCCCCGACCCCAGTCATACCCACTTCCCATACTTGATCCTACCCACCTTTGCTTGGGTCCTTTATAGCCCTGGCTGGTGTGGATCAGTGGATTGAGTGCTGGCCTAAGAACAAAAAAGCTGCTGGTTCAATTCCCAGTCTAAGGCACATGCCTAGGTTGAGGGCCAGGTCTCTAACATGTGGGCCAAGAGAGGCAACCACACATTGATGGTAGCTTAGAGTTTTTATGAGCTTCATTAATCTTTTCGATTTTCACATTTAGTTTTTATCAGTTAAACATAAACCTATTTTTTAAATTTAAAAATAAAGTTTACATCTACCTTTTCTGAAACATCACAGTTTAATTAGTATATTTTAAATAAAGGGGAGAAAAAATGAGACAACTGTAATAGTATAATCAATAAAATATATTTAAAAATTAAACAAAAAATGGTTTCAGAAAAATGCTTTTTATGGTAATGATCTGTAAATGTTAGAACTTTGTAACATAGCTCAGCACTGGCATAATGTATGTGTGTATTTAAATATATATTTTTCAGTGCTTATGAAGATCCTTATTATTTATTGAAAAGAAGAGTACAGAGAAAGTTATAGCTTTTTAAATAAATACAGCTTTCCAAAGAGCTATGAAAAATGCTCCAAAAATGATTCAATGATTATTACTTTATTGGGATAGTTCTTAGGCTTCTCTGATTCAATCTCATTCATATATTATAGATTAAAATATAAATATTAATTTATTCACCTTGGATTTTGAAAATGGCAAGAAAAAATTTCCACAGCCTTTAAAATTGAATGAATTCACATTTGTTTCTCCTGATTCATAGCTTCACCACCCTCTGGTTTTCTCACACATCGAATTCAGGTGGTCTCATTCAGGGTGGGCTATTTGATCTCATTTATGTCTTTTTCACTTTAAATATGGAAATTTTAGTTTGCGAAAAGTTAAATGAGTACTCAGAAATACTAAATTTGAATACTAAACTCCAATCTCATGGTTTTTAGAAAATCTGTGGAGCTGAGAAAAGTTTTCCCTTGAATTAGATCAATTTACAATAATCTGGTTAGGTTTCTTGGACAGGACTCTTGAAAGTAAAAGGAAAACATAATATACATAATTGATATGACAAGTTATAATATTACAATATAAAATAGCTTCATTAAAGACAAGAAATTATACAAGGTCACCTATATTAGATTATAGGAATGGTAAGGTCGCATGTTATCTTCCTTTCAGAAAGAAAAATACTGCACTTACATATGCTCCTGCAACATCTCAAACCCAGTTCTTATTTTTATTCAAGATGAATAATGAAATAATGGCTCCCAGTTATTTTTAAGCAATGTAAAATGCAAAGGTAGTATGCTACCACCTAGTAGCAAGTATAAGATTCATTGTACAGAGCAGTGATAATAACAGAGTTCTTATTTATTTTTTTTAAATTTCAAACTTGGGTTGTCTCAAAGTTCTAAGTATATCTTCACTACAGTATATTTTATTTCTGCATCACTATATTAAGAGAAAAATTTTTAATTCTATCTCCGGGTTTCGATGGATGGCCATTGCTCTTACTCCTTTAAAGAGAGCTGAAGTTGGTGAAGTCTCTATACCGAATAAAGGCTCTATATTAACATTCAGTAGCAGTTACACAAAAGTTAGAAGGGCTTTCATGGCAATTGTTTAGACTGCATATATGTTTAAAATTTATGAAAAATAACTTTAAATGCAAACATACGATATGAATTATTTGAAAATTATGTGCCTAAACATTTGATGTTATATAAAAAAGTTATGAAAGTGAGGGAAGTGTTCATTTTAATCTTCCTGACAGAATAGAGGCACAATTACCTGAAGAATGTGTGGATTATTGGTTAACCTACTAGGAGTTAATTTCAAGGGCTAGTTTCTCATTCTTTTGAATCAGTAGTTTATAAGTTCTTTCTATTTACATTGTATTGCTCATTATGTTTTTAGTGGTTCACTAGTATTCCTTTTTTTAAAATTTTAATTGTCTTTCGAGTACAGTTCTAATGTAAACAATTTGGCTGAATTCAAAGGACCTTTTAGTTTAGTGAACTTTGAAAACCAATAAAGTTGGTTAGGAATCAAGTAAGAAATATTCAATTGGCATTACAAAAACAATAGCTTTCCTCTATTATACATTGTTTTATCAATTATTTCATTTGCTTTTGAAGGTCCTATATTACACACACTGCAGCAATGTGATAAAATTTTGAAAAGTATGGAAAATAAAGATTCTTTAAAGATAGCACTACTAATTGATTAAACAGTTTTCACACTGTGTGATCTGAGGAGCCTATGTGTCTCAGGAAACTTCAGGGAAGTTTTTGAGCAGAAGGAGAAAGGCCGTGAGTGGAGTTTCTGCTCCCACATGACAAAGGACTAATTTTACTTTTATATGTTATATATTGGCTTTCTGCATGAGATTTTCTTTGAAAAAAGCTTCTATTGCTAAAATAATACTTGAATTTTGAATTAAACTAAACATATCAAAGAAAAAAATTTAAAGATATGTGTGTTTGATGTGAGAACAATCCATAGAATAAATATTATATATAAAGACATACATAGTTGTATATGTTTATGTACGTTTAACTTACAGAAAACATCCTTGTTAAACTGCCATGAGACCTTCCTGCTCTGCTGCTGCTATGATGCTTCATTTCCTGAGCATTCCTCATCATCGTGTCTCAGTCCCACTCTAGCACTCTTCACTCACTTTTGCAGTTCCAAGTTTCATTTGGCAGGAAAAGCTTGCATTTCTTACAACCTTAGAACTTCCTTTAACATTTCTTATAATGTAGGCCTGATGGAGGCATACTACCTTTTTTTAATTTGCCTGAAAATATCATTAAATTGAACTATTTTGAATTACTGGGTATATTTTGTTGAATTTAAATTTCTGTGTTAAATTTTTTAAAATTATTTTTATTTCAGCATTTTACATAGTTTGTTCCATTGTTTTCTGGTTTGAATTGTTCTGATGAAATGTTAGTAGTAATTCTCCTTTTATCAGGTTGTATTGAGGTATTGGATTTATGGGTTGACATTTTTCATCAAATTCAGGCAACTTTGGTCAGTACTTTTCCAAATATTTTTCTTCCTTCTTTTGCTCTTCATCTTCTAGAACTCCAATTACCCCTTGGTCTTGTACTACAGGTGATTGAGTTTCCGTCCATTCACACTCCCCACCCCTGCACCACTACACACATTTTTTAATCTCTCTCTTCAGTATAGTTAGTTTCTGTTCCTGCAAATTCAAGTCCTATGATCTTTTTTTTACAGTGTGTAATCTGTTGGTAAGCCAATATATTCTTCAGATATTATAGTTTACCTTTAGAAATTCTACTTGTTTCTTTAATATATTTATTTTAAAGGCTTTTTATTTATATTTATTTTCAGAGATAGGGGAAGGGAGGGAGGAAGAGAGGGAGAGAAACATCAGTATGTCATTGCCTCTCACACGCTACTTACTGGGGACCTGGCCTGCAACCCAACCCAGGCACGTGCCCTGACTGGGAATTGAACTGGCAGCTCTTTGGTTCACAGGCTGGTGCTCAATCTACTGAGCTACACTAGGAAGGGCATAATATATTTGATTTATTGTTGATTATTCTCGTAATTTTTATATTTTCAACTTTTTTTCTTCAAGTTCAAGTTTTCTTTCAGTCCTTAGACAAACTTATAACTGTTTTAATATACATACATGCTAATACATAATCTTTATGATTTCTTGATCTGTTTATTTTGAATCAGTTTTACCCTGATTATACTTCTTTCCATGTCTAGTAATTTTTATTAAATATTGGACATTGTCTTGTTATTTTGTGTGAGTTCATACATTAAAAAATTTTCAAATTGCTTATGGTAGTAAGGATAGTCTAGTACCAATTGATCACTCATAGCCAGATCACCTGTGTGCCTGTTTTTTATGTTTTAAAAATGAAAATTCTACAAAGCTATAATACAGAATATATAGTTCCCAATACCAAACTCTGCTCAAATAATTATCATACTCGTCAATACATTTATTCTGGTGTTAGCTTTTAAGCTTCTAAGTACTCACATACTTGTGTATTAATTATTCAATTTCAATATTGATTGTAGACTTCATTTTATATAAGATTACATCTATATCATACATAATAATTTTTGGCTATGTAGTCACCATTATAGTAGTCATAAATTTAGTTATATCATAGTTTGATTACAATGTTCAACATTACTACAAAGTAATTTTTCACAGGTGAGCCATAACGTGAATGATGGCAACATTTCCCTTCTTGGGCAGTCTTTGTTTTAACTGGATTTTGTATTTTTATTGCTTAATATTTGTGCTCTACTCTTCCTCTAAGTTTCTCCCATAAATAAAATTTCTCTTCAATAATTCAAATATTATGAATACTGAAATTTTATTTTTATCTTTTAATTTAATTTTTCACAATATCTTCTCTATCATATTCAAAATTTACTTTATCGCTGTCTTCTGATGAATCTGTTCTTATCTGGATTCTGTTACTTCAGGTTTAATTCATTCCTTTATTAGCATAATCAGTGATGATATAACCAAATTTATCAGTACCAGCTTCAAACTGACTGAAGCATCTGCAAGCTCATAAAGCAGTATAGAGCTTATGTAATTAAGTCCCATAGTGACTAAAATAGTAGAAAGAACATAAGTGATATTGTGGTGAAGGAATTAATGACTTCAGTGAATTACAGGTGAGGCATAAAGACGAAAGAGGGAAAATAAAGCAGAAAATTCAATGCAATACATATTTTTTTTTACATTCCTATTTACTAGTTTTCCAAAAATCACGTCAAGGCTGGAAAACTTGTACAATAATACAGCAATACAAAATGGAAATTGGTAGAAAGTACCTATTTTGAGCACACATAGAGAAATTTAGATGTTAACAAGCAGTGATTCAAACATTTAGCTGTAATGGAGGATAAGAACAAATCAGATGACAACTTTGTACTGTGTAAAATGCCAATTGACACATGAGTCTATAAATACCTAAAAATATGAGAACATAATACCAAAAATTGCATAAAATAGAAATATTTTAGCATTTTGGTAATACCCAACCAATTTTATTTTGGTATAATCATTAAATTGTGTAGCTTTTGTAATGTTTATGAGATTCCTGTGAACATAGTTTATATATAGGAAATAGAAAGTTAAATCTAATTTCCCAGATGAGAATAATATTTATATACTGATTCTATAAATACAATGAATTATTATATTATTTTCCATATGAAGAACTGGAAAAATACTTTTGTTCCACCTGCGTTTATAAAGCACATCCTTTGGAGTGAGCTCACAGTCACTAAGAATAATGATCTACATTGTGCAATGAATAGAAATCTTAACCATGTTTTTTTCTCCAAGCTACCTGTCTAGAAAGGTCTACTTTTAAATATGCATCCTACCCCGATGTTCATAACAGCTTTATTTACAATAGCCAAGTGCTAGAAACAGCCTAAGTGCCCATCAGTAAATGAGTGGATCAAAAAAACTGGTACATTTACACAGTGGAATACTACACAGCAGAAAGAAAGAAGCAGTTCCTACCCTTTGCAACAGCATGGATGCATCTGGAGAGCATTGTGCTAAGTGAAATAAGCCCCGTGGTGAAAGACAAATACCATATGCTGCCACCTATAAGTGGAACCTAATCAACAAAACAAACACGTGAGCAAAATAGGATCAGAGACATGGAAATAAAGAACAAACTGACAGTAACCAGAGGAGAGGAGGGAGGGGAACAATGGGGGAAAGAAGAGGAAGGGTCAAGTCAAGGAACATGTTTAAAGGGCCCATGGACAAGGACAACGTAGAGAGGATTGAATGTGAGAGTGGGGTGGGTATGGCAGGGGAAAGTCATGGGGGGAAATAGGGACAACTGTAATTGAACAACAGTAAAAAAATAAAAATAAATAAAAATATCTCCTAACAGAAGGTTTATATTTTCTAATTCAAACAGTCAACATACTGGCTAGGACCTGTGGGGGTAGGTACTGTTGAAATATAATGTTAGTAGAAAATCAGATAAAGCTCAGTAAAAAAATAAAGAAAGACAGTGATAGATTTCTATTTGTGATAATGACAGAGTAACTGGTTGGAGTCCAGACCTATTATGAAAACAACTCAAGTTAAAATTTAGATAAAAATCTGTTTGCAATCCCACTGCTAGGATTATACCCTAAGAGCCCTGAAACACCAATCCGAAAGAACCTACACACCCCAATGTTCATAGCAGCACAATTTACAATAGCCAAGTGCTGGAAGCAACCTAGGTGCCCATCAGTAAATGAATGGATCAAAAAACTATGGTACATATACACAATGGAAATCTATGCAGTGGAAAGAAAGAAGGAGCTCCTACCCTATGCAACAGCATGGATGGAACTGGAAAGCATTATGCTGAGTGAAATAAGCCAG
>PVKM010014518.1:0-28934 GCA_004027735.1 Carollia perspicillata
CAGCAAAACCCCCCCCCCCCGCCGATTCGATTTTATTTTTCAACATAGCAAATATTATCATCCAATACATTAGATATTTGTTTCATATTATGTACTTAGCTACTCCTCAGCTTAACTGTCTATCTTCCTCCCCCAAAAAATGGCAGTTCAAAGACAGCAAGACTACTTCCCTCCCTGCTTTATCCTCAGTACCTAGAGGAATGCCTGGGATCTAGACACTTATTATATTCTCATTTGGCTGTTTCTCAATGCCTTTCTGTCCAGCTCAGTCATTCTGTGATCTGGAGAACTAGTCCTGACCTCGTTGAGGGCGCTGCCCCCCAATAAGCTGGGGAACCCACCAATAAAGTCATTCTTGCTATGAGATGAGCCTCACCCACCTTTTGTTTGACTCACTGACTTGCACCTAGGGCCGAGATCCTTCCTTAGTTACTTGCCTGGTACTCCAGTCTCCTTAGAACCAAGCTTACAGGAAGCTCTGTACTCCTTACATATGATTTAAGAATGGGCTCCTTATGTTTGTACTCTTGCTGTGTGCTATACTAACATGTGGCTTTCAGATAGCATCACCTCTGCACTCAAGATTCTCCCTATTTAACCCTACTATTACCTGCAGCTACTGTTTCTGGTTGCTGAATAGCACCTCACACCATCCTCTGCAAAGAGGTCCTTCCCTCCATTGCTTCCTTGACCCTGCAGGACAAGACTAGTTCCAGTCACTGTATGGTCCCTACAAAGCTGCCCTATCCCATAAAAACCTTTGCAAACACATGGCGTTCACAGCTGGCCTGGGAAACAAATTGTTTCAGAAGGACAACTGTTTGAGTTACTATACTATTCTTCCTGGCTGAGAACATTCATCTGGATTTTAATGTACATATAGAAATGCAGACTGTCAATATGAATTTGTTCTAAAAAGACATTTTTTAAGAACCTGCTATTTCCTAAACCATTAGAGTAGCTATAAATCATGAAATATATAATACTAGTTGAACAAAACAAAACCATGGGCAAAAAAAAGACCTCAAGGAAAGCCTATACCTTTAGGTATTTTTTACAGAATGTGGAACAAATAGAATGTTTACTAGAAAGGTAACAATAAATGGGAGGAAAAAAATAAATTTCAAGGTAATGTTACAGAATGTAAAAAGAGAAATAAATGAATAAAGGAGACTTAAGTGGTGAGGACTCTAAATTGTAAATATCACATATAAAGGTAAACGGGGAAAAATTATCACCAAAGAGGCCTCTGTTGAGGGTTATAAAGATTCAAATGACACCATCTGTAGAAGTTTGCCTGAAATATTGGAGAATATATAGAGAAACCAATGGTTCTTATGAAGTCCTTTAGTAAAACAATTCAGTTGAAGAATCCTGGCAAGAAAGAGCACGGAAAAATAAAGGTTACTTTATTCTCCTACCTCCAGTAATTCTGAATCTTGAGTCCTTCTCTCTCACTGAACTGATTGTATCAGAAAGGTACTGAGCAGTCAGGAAGGGACATTGGGCCATCTCTGGGATTCTTAGGTACTTCAAAGTCCAGGCAATTAGCAATGACTTTATCACATATTAACAAACAACTCACCGTTAATCCTGAGATAAATAAAACAAACTCAGATTAGCAGTCCATTGAGTTAGTAACTGAATAAAATTTGTTTTACACCACAAAGCTTTTCATACTCATTACTACTGCATTTGTTTAACTATATTGTATTGTGCTTTAGCAAGCCTGACCTACAAAGTTCACTCACTTTTTAAGGGAGATTTTAAATACTGAGTTTCTTCAAATAACTTTCTAAATAACAAAATCCCTTTAAAACACCCCATTCTTGATACCGCTAATGAAATTGATGCTCAGAGAAACCAGCTAACAACATGGAAAGATGTTTATCATGTGACATTGAATTTTAAAAAAAAGGCCATCAAAGGGCATTCTAATTACACTCTTATAAACAGGGTATGCATAGGTAATCCTAGGAGAAAATTTACCAAAATTATAAATAGTGGTTGTGTTATGGGAAGAAAGGAACAATTTCTTTTTAAATCCCATATGTGTAAGTGAATTTTCTCAAGGTTTCTTCACTTAATCCATAGGTGTAAAGGCAGTATGTCTAAAAACCTATTATCTATATAGTCTGAAGCTACTTGTATTCAAAATAACATATAAATGCAAATTATGAAAAAACCTTTCACTTCACCTTCAGGCTAAGGGTTCCTGTCTGTCCTTTATTTAGATAAAATGAACTGTCTCTATTATATAATCTCTAAAGAGTGGTCCACAATTATCTAAACCATTATTCAGGCAATTCTCATTATCTGGAGTTGTGTTCTATAAAGTTGCCACAAGACTGAATTAGCGAATATAGAACCATTGTGCCTAGGAGAAATAGAGGGTTAGGTTCCTGGGAGCCTCTGGTCGCAAGATTTTTGTCAACTGGTCAATACATAACTCTGTTTGATGTGTTTTTCTATTCAAGGTTATTATATTTAATATACATTATTGGTTCATTAACAATGAACTTATGGCAAATAACACTGTAAGTCATGCCTGAACAAAACTTTGGTATTTTCTCTATCAGGCACATATACATGGGGCCATTTTTAATAGCAAAGTCACACATGAGAAAGGACACAAATGTGGCTCTAAACAGATGGTAGCAATGACACTTGTTTGCAGTATGAGAGCTGAAACAAGAAGGAAGAGGCTGCCCCCTCTGGCCTCTGCTGGGAACAGGATGTCAAGAACTACAATTTTCACTGCCCTGAGCACTTCCACAAAGGGCCGAGAAAGCAATGTGGGTATTGATTTGGGGTTACAAATAAATTTTAGAACATAAGCAAATCTGCAGATACGGAATCAGCAAATAATGAAGATCAACTGCATTCGAAATACTGGTTGAAAACCTCACATTAGGTTACAATGAAATTCCCTCAATACTTTGAAAAGCATTCTTTGGACATGATCTACAGATCTTATTAATAACAAGATGAACATGCCACTTCAAATCACAACATTCGTCTTACTTTAAATCTGTATGTAAAGTTATTACTACAAGAAGGTTCACATTATTTTAAGTGGAAAACACTCTAAATACCAAGTAACAGAAGGCTGGTTAAATAAACCTGTATGTCCACACAAGGGGATACCCTTCAGGCACTAAAGATGTAGAGAACTACACAAGGACAGGCAAAAAGGTACATCAGATGTGAAAAGAGCAGACTATATATATACTAATGTCAATTATACTGATACTGGTTTTGCCGAAATACTATACTTACAGTCTGCATTCATTTTAAAAGTGGATACATATATAATTTGACTTATTTTTATACTTGTCTATGTCTTAAGCTTCATTATTTAATAATTAGGAAAAAAGGGATTCTGTTTAGTAAAACACTCCAAAACAAAGACAAAAAACTATTTAGCAAACCACTATGAATCAAAGCAATTTCTTCAGTATGCCCACATGGACATGTGGCTTATTTAGAACAAGACAGTCATTCCTAATTCCCAGTTCTTTGGCAGTGGGTGGGGGGCGGTGCAGAGGGAGGGAAGAGGACCCACAGTGTCTGCGATGTTCTTAGTCCACTGGGGCTCATCTCTGAAGCCTACAGTGAGTCAATCAGAGACCTTCAGAGTTCAAAGTTGTTCAACCACTTTCTTTCTCACTGTAGTTACATTAGGAGAAAAAACAAACAAACACTAACTCTTCTAATAATTTACACATGATTTCCACAGTATAGGACATTGCAATTCAAGTAGGGGTTTACTTTTTAAAAACATTTTAAAAAGGCTTCTCCATACAGAATTCATAATTGATTATTAAGCATGTTGGGACTAATAACAAAATTTACTAAAATATCCCAAAATCTGTTAAATTCTTTAAACCACTTACCATGAAACAAAGTAAAGCATGGTAAAATTTGAATTTTGAGAAGCAGAGCACATGGTAAAAACCTTATGTTTTTTTATTTCTGATAGTATGCTATTAAGAAGCATGAAAACAGATTTAGAGTGTTGCATTAGGTATGCTTTGAAAATGTGGTAGCCATCAAACACGCTGATCATGCATAAGATGAACCAAAGGCCTTTGCCAGGGCCCAGCTCTGACTCGGAAATTTGGATCAGCTGGATGTCAGGACAAGAAGTGCAAAAATCAGTATGAACTGATGACAGTAGGAAAAGCACTGCAGAGAAAGGAAGAGAAATGGGCCAGGCAGACAAGCTCCCATCCTCGAGCTCATGCATAGTGTTGCCCAGGCAAGTGCACGTGATGGCCAACAACAGCTTACATATTCATGGGTTCAAGATCACTTTTATTCTTCCAGACTAGGCTATAAGGCAGACTATTACTATAAAGAATAGCTGCCTGAACTTTTAATCTTTTCAGCTCCATATGAAAGTAAAATTTATTTTCAAACTGGCCCGCAAGAATAGGGATTTAGGGCAGTCATTTCAAAAATAATGCTCATGCTCTGTAAAGCATTGGGCGTTATAGTCTAAAATAAATCCCTCAAGAATTCTATTACCCACCCCCCAAACAAACACTCCCTTGCAGATAAGGTGTTTTAGCAAATACATGTGGTAATAAAATCAGTTTTGTTTTATGGCTTTGAAATTAGCATGTATTTAAAGGAAAAAGAGGACACGGTGTTTCTCATATTTAAATATACTCTAAAAGTATGATAATTAACACTAGGTAAGGCATTAAGCACATGTTATGCCCAAAACATTTATTACAACTTAAAGCGGTGACATATACCTGATACTGAAAAGAAGACATTCAGTTTTACTTACTTGTCCTCAAATTCTAAGGACTTTTTGAAGCATGTATCATAGACTGGCCTCTCCTCAAATTTATACCAAATGACATTCTGTAGTTCTTTTAAGCATGAATTTAATCCTCTCTTCATTAAATTGAGTTTTCTCCCTTGTCTGAACAGAAAATCACTGCAAGCTACTGACTGTTTATAACATTTCATCAATTTAAAAACAACACATGTAGTAACACGTATCAGTGAACCTGCTTCAGACACCTTCCATTTCTGTAGAGGAGCATTTATTCCCTACTGTTACAATAATTCTAAATCTAAGCATTAGAAATGAAAATAGAATTGGATACTCAAAAAATACTATACAAATTAAAGTTTTTGTGTGGTTTGGAAACATTTGCCAAGTCCTTCCACATATATTATCTCAGCTAGTCCTTAAAACAATGCTTTGGGGTGTTATTTTCATATCTACTTTAGAGATGAGGTGATGGAAGTTTAAAAATTATATCCAAATAGCTAATAAATATATGAAAAGATGCTCAGCCTCATTAGTCATGAGAGAAAGGCATTAAACCACAATAAGACACAACACAAACCTACCAGAATGACTAGAACTGAAAAGACTGCCTATCAAATGCTGGTGAAGGTTTAGTGAAACTACCAACTCCTACACATGGCTAAGTGTAATTTGGTACATCCGGAGAACTGTTTGGTGGTCTTGATTCAGGCTAAATACATGCACACCCTATGACCCAGAAATTTTAGTTCCAAGTATATATCCCATAAAAATGTGCACCAAAGGACATGATTATGTTCACCAGTGACATTTATAATAGTCAAAACTGAGAGTGACACAAATGCCTATCAACAGAAGAGGATAAAAAGTTCTGGTAGAGACATACCACAGAATAATACTACAAGGAAATAAGAATCAGTGAACTAGTGTGACATAAAATGTGCATGAGTCTCACAAATAAAAGTTAAGTGAAAGATGGCAAAAACAAAAGAATATAAACATATTATGTGATTCTATTTATATTAAGCTTAAAATCAGACAAGATTAATCGATCATATTAGAAGTTAGGATAGTGGTTACTTTGGGGAAAAGTTGGGTAGGGGAAGCATGGGGGTTGTGGAGCTTTCAGAGGCTTCTGGAATGGAGGTTGTCTGAGACTATTCAGGCTTCTATGTAACACTACCACAGACTAGGTGGCTCAAACAACAGAATTATTTCTCACAATTCTGGAGGCTGGAAAATTCAAGATCAAGGTTTGGAGAGAGCTCCCTTCCTGGTACTCAGATGACCTACTTCTAGCTGTGTCCTCACATTATGAAAGTGGCGAGAGAGCTCTCTGGGGCGTCTTTTATAAGGACACTAATCCCATTCACGGGAACTCTACCCTCATGATCGAATTACCTCCAAATGCCCCACGTCCTAATACCATCACCCTGGGGGGTTCAACATGTGAATTTTGGGGAAACACAAACATTCAGTCCATACATGGGTCATATTCTACGTCTTGATCTGACTGGAGAATACATAGCTGTGTCCGTTTTGTGATAATTCATCAAGCTACAAACCAAAATGATCTGTATGCTGTTTGGTATGTAGGTTATACAGTGGTACCTCTGAACTTGACATTAATTCTTTGAAGAACATATGATGAGTGTAGAAAAATTTTTCAAGCAGTGAATGATGAAGCATTTTCTCTTGCAGGGTGGCAGTGTGACTTATACAAGTTCTAGCAAGTGCTACAAGCCCTGAGCTGTAAGCGTCAAGTGCTGAAACATTTTTTTCTCATCAAAACGCAACAAGCACAGGATCTGACGAGTTCTGAAGCTGAGTACCGAGGTATGACTCTATGTTAATGCAGTTCATTAAGATTTTTAAATGATACTACCATATGAAATTATCACTCCCTAAATGGGAAATATGTGTGTTTATCTCAATTCATGTAATAAAACAACCCTCTGAGGTAACAAGTACTGTGATTATCTCCACTTTATAAATGAGAAAATCAAGGTACGTAGAAGTTAAGTCATATGTTCAAAGTCTTACAACCAGGAAGTAGTAAAGACAGATTAGAACCCAGGCAATCTGGCACCAGACCCCACAAAGAATCCTTTCCTTCCTAAACTAGCATTTGGTGCTTCTGTAGCACATTTCTTCTTGGACATTCAAAGGGCTTTGAAACATGACTCTACGTTGTATCTAAATCAGGAAGCACAGTCAAACCAAGTGAGGTGGCTTCGCTAATGCCAATCATATACCATTGCTCTGCAAAGTTAAGCCTACAGAGGACAACAAATTTCCTTAAATTTGGCTGACAGAGTTGGGATTACTATTGAGATTCATGTCAACTGTCTTTTCATTTTATTCATTTATGCAAAATGTTTCACATACTCCAGATGTTGTTGCAACTCATTTTCTACAGCTTTGGAATTCTAAGTTTAAAATTTGAAATAAAAGCCAAAAGCATAATTTAGGAAAACAAAAAACCTAAGGATAACGTTTCTTATTAGTTTTGCCTTTAAATGTGCTCAAATTCTTTACAGATTACCACAAAACTCCACTTATACTTCCTATTTTATATTACTTTTACTGTATGATTTTAAGAATGCTAGTGTTTAGAATTCTGTATGTTAAAAATGATGAAGTTAAGATAAGATCTCTTCTACCACTAGCAGAACAAACTCTATTACCTTGCTCTCATCTCAAGCTCAGCTGGAAAATAGGAGAATTATAACATATATAATACACTTCATGTGACTCTATTTAGTAAGTAAACTATATTGAAAAGACGAGTTATAAGCAGTTTGGCAGGGAAATTCCATTTCATATGTTTTACAAACAAATAAGCAACTGTAATTATCAAGGCACCTGTGTTAGGTCCCAATGAAAATCAGCATTTGGGCCAACAGTCAAGCAAAATAAATATAAGTTCCAGCTCTATGGCTGGCATTATCAGTGGAAATATGCCAATTCATAATATTTGTCTTGAATGATGACGTTTGTTACTCGATCAATAGAATTAGCTCATACATATGGCAAACAAATAGTTGTTAGTATCAGTTGATTTAAGTTTAACAACAGGCTGTTGTAATTTTGAGTTTCAGTGCATCCGACCAGACTAATCCTTGTGTCTAACAAGAAAATCAATACCTTTGAAATAATTAGGTTTGGGCTCTTGGGAATCTACTTCTGGGCAGAGAGAAGGCTCTACTTTAAATAATTACTGCTAAAACTACAACCAGTTTCCTTGCAAAAGCAAATCAATTCATCCATACTATATTTTAGCCTCTATTCTCTGAAATCTGTGAAACAATGCCAGAATTGAAAATGCCCCTTGCATTTTTATGCTTTTTAACTAGCTTTGAAATTTCAAGATTTGGAAAATGTAGTATGAGATGAGGTCTGCATTCATTTTCCTGATATAGCATAAGAAAAACAACTCCCACATAGTTTTTTTCCACCTAAGATGACAGCCAATCTCAAAGAAGTTTAAATACCGCAAGCATTTGAAAATATTCCAGAGGGTAAAGTCGAAATTTTTGAAGAGATCGTTTTTAAAAAGTGGGTTTGCAAGTAATTTTTCATTCTCCTCCTATATTTTTTACAAAATTAAAATTCAGGATCAGCTACTAAGAAGAGATATTTTTTAAAATGCAATGATTGTCCTGGCAGATTTAATCCCTCGATGGTTCTTGATTATTCTTAACACCAAATCTCAACAGACATTAAAAATTCAGTATTTTATTACAGTTGCCTGACCTCTGGGTATTTTGTGGTTCAAGTAGTTTAAAGAGCTGTGTGTTATGTTCACGGAATTCACTGATTACAACTGGTTTGCAAATTACTGGAAGGAAAATGATTCCTCCCTTAGAAAGGAGTAAGAAGAGGAGATAAATGAATTAATAAATAATTAGGGAACCACTGATAATGTTCCTAGTTAATGAAAACAAGGTGCTTATGTAAACAGAAAAATCAGCCCCAAACACTTTTCTTGTGGCTGCATGACTTTGGGCTTCTGTGACTTGGCTATTCCTCAAAAGCACTGGAGAAGTAAAGACAAGCCGCTGCTCATACTTCACCATTTATTCTGTGATTCAGAAGGAAAAGCCGAAGCAAAAACAGGTTTACCACTACCTCGGTCATAAGGGAAAAAGAAAAGCATACTACACTACTATTATAAGACAAAATTTTATACATGTAAACCCAAAAATGCTATTGCCATTATACTTATTAAGGGAAAGCTTCCACAGTAAATTCCGATCACATTTCTTTTAAAAAAATCTGGATATTGCTTTCATTCATGATATTCTTAGTGATTAGTTCAGATTTCCTGTGTCTTCATATACATCAAGAATGAACAGAATATATTAGATACTCTAACAGTATCAAAATAACGACTCTCAAATAAAGTTTAAAATGAAATGGTTGTGGCATATACACTACCCCACAGAACTCTCAAAAACATTAGATGATACATTCAAAAATTTAGTCTTTTCCATATAATAAGTATCCAGTTTAACTTTGTCATCATAGACAGTTAGTACCTACAATGGAAACAAGACATATTGGTATTTAGATTGATTAAATGTTTACTGAATATCTGCTATGCACCCAGCATGGATACGATAGCTACATTTTAGTTAAGAGAAGATGCAAATAAAGCCACATTATTTGCTACTTAGATCATATATTACAAACTATCACATATGTAACTGTCAGAGACAACAATCAAAAAGCATACAAAGAGCATACAGAGGAGGCGAGGTCATTATTTTTCAGAGATCTATAACAATACAATCCTGTAATTTTCTTCTGTGTCCAATCATATACTACCTTCAGCATCTTTATGGAAACACCCAAGACCTAGACTAAGTCATGTAAGTGCAGGAGTAATTGCTTCAGTGAAAATTTTCCAAATAATGTTTCATGCCAACTTACACCTTTTATTTCTTGCCACCTCCAAGAACTTTAAAGCACAAACTGAGAAATAAGATCCTCAGAGCACTTATAAACTTTTCACCAAAAATGAGTTAAATCATCAGGTATTCCAATGGAATGTAAGGCAAAATTTGCATCTGGGGCTGCATAGTACATGTATTTACTTACTAACGCCTAGCAGGAGGAACAAAGTCGCTCTAGATGGTGAGAAATCAGAACATTATGGAACCTCCCAACAAAGAGAGATTACCTTAGGATCAGCGGTAAGTAATTTGAAGGCTTCATACACTTGAGCTTCCTTTACACCACCACCAAGATCCAAGAAGTTAGCTGGCTTCCCACCATTCAGGAAAATGATATCACAGGTAGCCATGGCAAGTCCAGCACCATTCACTGTAAAATGCAAAGGGCATGCAAGACAGAATCAATTTAGCAACATCAAATGGTGCATAAACTTTTTCCTCCCCTGTACTGTAAAAGAGAACCCTGTCATAAAGGACCAATTTCTGCCCTGTTTGGAATTCTATTCAACCAGATAAGTTCACAGACTTTTAGGATAAAGAATCAGAAAATGTGCCTACAAAGAATAAATAACTTAC
The DNA here is from genome assembly GCA_004027735.1 of Carollia perspicillata. NCBI lineage: Eukaryota > Metazoa > Chordata > Mammalia > Chiroptera > Phyllostomidae > Carollia > Carollia perspicillata. Next base: position 10,324 of record PVKM010014518.1, read on the forward strand.
AATAATGGGAGTGGGGAGATAAATTTATTGAAAAGTTAAATAAATCTGGGAAATGGAAATAAGGGAAGAGTTTAAATGAGTTATCAGTTTGGGCTAGTTAGTAATAGTATTTTCTATTGTATTGAATGGTAATAAAGGAGCAAGTTTTAGATTCTGGAAAGTATAGAGTTTAAGAGAATCAGAAAAGAGGGAAAAAAGCTGTGAAAAGTAACTAGGGCCTATGAGTTAGATTCTTTTAATATCCTTTAAGAGACTTAAGTAAAAATGGAATTCTTTCATTTTTTAGTTTGCTGAGAATACATCCCTTTGAATGTGGCAACCCTCTGGGGCTGAACCATGGGCATCTCAACTTCAACTTCAACAGGATTCCACCCACTTCCACACTGAGCCCAACCACTCCTGTTTACAGGCCATCGGGACAAAGTCAGAAAACAAATGAACAAATGACAGCTTAAATGACATTCCTATCCCCTGTTCCTTTTTCAACATAATATTAAAAATGTTCAGTAGCAACCTGATCAGTACAACTAGAATCAACATGTGCTAACATTTTAGGAGCCTTTCTTCAAAAACCAGGTAAAGAGTTTTAACATCAAATTCTTATTTTCCATAATTAGTTTTATTGATCAATTGTACTTTTTTTGTTTCTTGTGCTTAATTATATGAAATTTCTTTCCTCAGGTTAGAAAAGGAAAGGAAAGGAAAGGAAAGGAAAGGAAAGGAAAGGAAAGGAAAGGAAAGGAAAGGAAAGGAAAGGGAAAGCAAAGGAGAAAGGAAAGGGAAAGCAAAGGGGAAAGGAAAAGAAAAGAAAGAAAAGTAAAGAAGAAAGCAAATCTGAACTCAGCAGAAACTCTCAAGGTGACATACCTTTCACTTTTTTTCTGACCTTTGAATTCCCCAGACAATTGAACTGCAACTAATTTAATTATTTTTGGATCAACTAAAACAAAAATGGTTTGTATAGGACCTTAAAGTAATTTAAAATGTGTTGGCTAAGTTGGTCAAATCATTCACACTCATACAGAGGGTACAAAGAACCTGTATTTAATATGTTCTAATATACCATTATAACTTTCTGCTTTCTAAATGCCTACAAATATTGAGAGCACATTAGCTTATGAAGATCAGATTGATGTGAGTGATGGGTATATTCCAGCTATTGCTCCAATACAAAGCAAGAGCTCTTGGTATCACTTGTAATTAGATGTCATTTTCTATTGTATTGAATGGCAAACTGTTGGATGAGGTCTGTTCTGTTCTGAATATAATAATACTATTGGTTTAATGAGCTACAAATCATTTTTATTTTATTTTCACTAAAATTAAGATCTCAGTTCCCAGTGCAATAAATTGGTTCCAACATAACAGAGAAGCATATAAACCTCAGTACTATATGCTGAGACAACAGCCAAAGTTGTGTTGCCTCTATAGAAGCATTCTTATCTCAAATGAATATGCCATTTTCATAAATTTAGGTGAGTATGACAAAATCAACTGTTTTATTAATCAACTGGTATACTGGATTAAACATTTTATCATTCAGTTATCAAAGAAGCTGAAATTTGAGAATAATGATTAAAGTATATGTTCTCTTCTATTTCCTCTGAGAAAGTAATTTTATCTTAACCCAAATTTCAGAATAGTTCCTACCACATTGACACTGCCTGGAGCAGCAACGGTTTCAGTTTTTATTAAGCTAAGTTTAACTGAGATGCTTTAGAATAGTTCTCAACTTGGTGATATTGCCTATCAGAAGATACTCTGCAGTGTTTGGAGACACTTTGGTTGTCACAAGTAGAGTGTGCTAGTGGCACCTAGATACCTGACCATGCACAGGACAACCCCCACAGCAAAGAATCCCCCTTCTTAAAATGTCAGTAGTGCCAGAGTTGAGAAACCTTGTTTAAACCAGTGACTAGTGACCAAAATAAACTTTGAGAAGAAACTTTAAATTGTATCCTAAGACTTTTGGGTACAAAAATATCTTATGTTTACTTGCTATTAGAAAATAACATGTCAGAAGTCAGTACTTCCTGAACTCTGCAAAAATCCACAAATCATTCTTTTGATATAACTGATTTCTTACCAAAGCAAGCGATATTCCCATCCAGTCCTATGTACTTTAAATCATATCTGGCAGCTTCATTTTCAATGGGCTCATTTTCTGATCTGTCATCCATAGCAAATATGTCCTTCTGTCGGAATTCTGCGTTGTCATCAAAGTTTATCTTGGCATCAAAACAGACAACTAAATTTTTTTAAAAAGGAAGATATATGAATATTTCTTATGATCTATAATTAAGTTCTATAGGCTTGCAGGCACAGGAGAAAAATAAAAGACATTTTCACCCTATCTCATAATATGGACAGGAAAAGCTGCTGTGGCTTTCTTGACCTTAAACTTCAGAGCTACAAAGACAAATAAGAAATGGTCCCTATTATCGAGGGACTTACATTCTAACAAGGAATACGGTAACTTACATCTGTTGGTCGCTATTCCAGAAAATAATGTAAGTTGCTATTACTCATTGAAAGCTAAGACTGCCAGCTACATAAAGCTTTGATCACCTATTCCTCCTATATTTCTTATGTTTAGTAATTAACCACGGTCATCACCTTTCCCTTTGATGCAAAAGACGCTAGACAAGAAAATTAATTCTGTTTTTGTCTTTCTTCTGATGATGAAGAGTAAAGGTTTTATTTAATCTGTATCCTTACCAGCATTTCTGAAAGATGTTGTAGAAAGGCAAATGGTAGCTTTGATTAAAAAAGTTAATAATAGTAACTGACTTGCTCTCCAGGCCTCAGTTTTCTTACTTGGAAAATGGAAATAATCCCCAGACTGCTGATATACTTACTTTAGAGTCTACTAAAATAAATACCATCATCTTCATGTGTTCAGGACATGGTTCTTTTGATTCAAGTTATAAATCACTAAGAGACTAAGAGTGGTCAGATACAAGGCAAGGTTGCCAGGCATAGTCAGTAATGCCATCCCTACTCCCTGGTGCTGGGAGTCTCTTAACACTTTCAGTGGCCAAGGGCCCTGGAAACAGTGAAATTCACTCAGTGATAAGGGTGGACTGCAGAATGCTTTCCTTGATTTACAGGAGATCTGATCTTCCATATACACAATCAGGGAGACAGTGCAGTGAAGTGGGCCAGTGCAACGGTTTCTGGGATCTGATCCCTTTTATTATATCTCCTTAGGGTAGAAGTTAGTTATCTATGATGCCATTCCATCATAACTTCCTTTGCTTTACTTGGGATATTGATAGGCAGGGATTGTTGACCCAGAATTCACAGATGTTACTCTTCTCCTACAGCATCACGTACAGGCACCTAACTCTTAAAAGGGAAACAACGACCCTGGCACACTTCAATCAAAAGCAATGACTGTAGTCTGTGGATCCCATCTGTTTCCTATGGAAAGAAAATATCGTTCCATTATGACCTTCTGGGGTTAAGGATCCCAGGGAGTGGTTTTCCCCAAGGGTCTCTCTACCATAATCAAGTACTTCGATACTAATCTGTGCAGATCTAGCATATAAACATCTAAGAATTCTCAGCATAAATACACGTCCAAAGCACAAATTACTTGAAGTACCATTGACTGACAAGAGAGAATCTTGTGTGGAAGCTAATGTCTGCCTGAGTCCTTAGTCTTGCCACAAAATGTCCAAGCACTTTACCCACATACTGTGAATACATGGAGCAAATGAGTAATTACTTTCCTGGACACTGAAATCTTAATGATGGAATCTTACAATTACCATAGGAATTAGCCCATGTTCTCCGCCTGCTACAATGGCATTTTTCTCAGCAGTTAATGACCTGTGTAATAATCAATAGGAAAGCAACTTCATTCTTGGCTGTCCGCTGGGTTTATAAATACATTTTAATTAATTTATTAGTAACTGTAGCTCCTCCATTACTCATTGGCAAGACTATTTGTAAGTGACACTTTCAAAATAAATGCGCAAACACTACCAAATTGACTTCCTAAGTGAAGAGTTTCAAATAAAAGAATTCTTGGTCAAGATCAATAAACTAGTAAATCAAAAGAGGCCCAGGCTGATCTTTGCTCTTGACAAAGACTATACTTACAAGCAACTTGAGAGAGAGCATAATTAATGGATATGAATGCAAAATTCAGAAGGCAGGTCCACCTAAATGTCTGCAAACCCAGATTTTCAAGATGCTTTCTTCCTGTGGTATGATGTATATGCCAAATACAGAAATGAGCTTGCTACTTGGGGACCACCCTGAGAGAACTTTAGAGTTTAACCAGAGCTCCAAGGTGGTGACTGTGGGATGAAAAGGACACCTATCAGGAAGAACAAAGATGTATCTACAGGTATCATACTTGTGGGATAAAAGGTGTTATCTACAATAGCTCCTTGCTCATTGTTCCTCCTGCAGAGAAAACCAGGTGACATACCTAGGTCAATGTATGTGTGCAAGTACTTTGGAAAGTTAAATACCTACATAAACAGGCAGGGGACTTAGGAGTTAAGAAAAGTAATCTAAAACTGAGTTGCCATCCTCAAAGCCCAAGTCTTTTGTGGGGTTGGAGTGAAGGGAATACGGACTGGATGGGAATAAGAAGGTACACGGATGCCATCAGACATACATTTATTATACTTGCTTAATATTTTAGAAGTAGTCCCAAACATACAAAGTGCTTTCTTGTTTTACTACTTCAGTTTATGATGTTATCTCCTGAAAGTTTTTCTTTGAACTTGACCATTTAATATACTCTAACATCAAAAACACCTGTCTGTATGAGTCACAACTCTGGCACCTCCTAGTCAGGCAGCCAACCACCTCTCTGAAGCCCAGCAGCCTTATGTATAAAATGGGGAGCAGAGAATTTTGTACTACATGGTGTTGCTGGAAAGAGAAGGTATGCGAAGCACGCAGCCTCACAGACAACTGGCACTCACGGGCCATCATCACTACCACCGCCACTCTTGACACGCACAGTACTTTCATGCACTCAGAGCTTCCTGCTGCTGCAGCCCAGGCTATACAGGACTCTCCTCTCTTCCTCTCACTTAAAATGACCTGCACTTTGTCCATCCCCTTATAATCCTAAACTTCTGTTTAGAATAAACCTAAACTAATGCCTGGGGGAGTCTTCATCTGTACAGGTTACAATGGTTTTTCAATAAAATGCCACCTTCAGAATCCAAATATGTGTCAAAGAGATTTCATGCACTTTCTTATTCCCCTCACTCTACAACCTCCCAAAAAGATTTAGGCTTTGAGGGTAGCAACTCAGTTTTGGATTGCCTTTCTTAACCCCTAAGAATTTTTTCACAGAAAAAATTTTAACAGCTGGCATTTCAGGCTTCGTAATTGACAAAGAAGGAAATTTTCTCCTAAAGGATGAAGATGGCTCTATTGACCCTCAAATCACACTCATCACTGCATAAGGCCAGGGAGGCTACAGATTGGTATGTAACAGCCCCAAGAGAAAGTCAAAGTCAGGGGTGGCCAAGCAGGTTGCCTTAGGTCAGTTCACTGCCTGATTCTGTGAATTGGGTTTTACTAGAATGAAACCACATCAGTTCATTTATGTATCTCTGTGGCTCCTGTCCCAAGAGTCCCACAGCATAGATCAGTAACTGCAACAGAGATCATCCAGCCCATTACAGATAAAGACTGCTCATTCCTGCAAAGTCACAGTTCTTGTCACATTAGTGCCCTGCTTTAACTGCAAATGTAGCCTTAGGTACCATATTTCTTATGGTGAGTGAGAAACTTAGGAAAGTGCGTCCTACTAGCTTGAAAACAAACAAAAACTATAACAAAATAAACAAAAACTTGCAATTAGCACAAAAGTAGATTAATCCCTGAATACTGATGGACTCTTACAGGCTCATTTGCCCCTGCAGGACCCCTCCAAGTATGTGCTGAAAACTGGGGTGTTCAAAATGGACGGATGCCTCTTTCATCAGCACAGCAGGAAAACAAACTTGCTTGCTCAAACCTTAGCTTTTTCATTTAATAAAACAACAAACTATAGTAAAATATATTTTTAGAGATGCCGAGCTCGGTTCAGACATGAAGATTTTCAATGTCACAATAATAAAACTTCAATTCTTTAGAAAATTCAACTTGAACAAAGGCCATTCTGTGTACAAAGTGGGTGAAAAACATACCTATTAATATTTATAAAACAATTTTCACCATCAAAAGCACATTGTTACATGCTTGATAGGTTATACAAATGAATTTTCTTTCTGAGCAAATATCAAAGAAAGCTGCGGTACTTATATTCACGGGGTGTTTTTGTTGTTTTGTTGTGTGGTGTGAGATTCTGTGAGCTGCTAATTCAACAACCTCCACGAAGAACAAGACTGGCAGTTAGCAGCCTCTGACCCCAGAGTTTTACCAGAAGAATGTGCCATGGAATTAAACAAAAGAAAACTACATTTCAGAGGGGAACTCACACACAAAAGAAACATAAAAACAGCAGGAAATAAGACTGTCATAATTAGTTTGAAAAATAATCTGTCTTCAAGCAATGCACTGCATTTGATTTGTGACAAATAACTATAATGTGCTATTGAAATGCACCTTGCCAAAGTGGCCTTAAAATGCTGATACTTTCAAATTGGTCCTGCTTTCCATTAAATATTGATGTTCCAAGAGTTTTAAACTTTTTAGAACTTTTTTTAGTTGCTGTGAAAAAGAGAAAATAGACACAAGGGGCGATGGGGGTTTGGGGATAGGTAGAGAACTGAAAATGTTCTTGAAAATAGAAGTCCTACGTATAAAGACAGAAACAGAAACACCCATCGACAACACAGGCACTTGCTAACACAAGCAACAGGGTTGCTGTTTACGGAAATTAATCTGAAGCAAGAAAGGGATGTGATGTTCCAGTGAACTTCAACCCAGCCTTAAGTTAGTTCTCATGGAATTTTGGCCAGATAGGCACTGTTTTAAATGGGGTTTCATTCCTTTAGCTTGGTGAATGGATTTATGTTCCAACTGACAATGGATTTATGTTCCAACTGACTATGTGCCTTAGAGGAGGTATTCTTAATCTGGGGACTACTGACATGTTGTATGAGATCACTGTCTGATGGGAGGTGCTATCCTATGCACTACTGGATGTTTGGCAACATCCCTGGCCTCTAGCCCCTAGAAACAAGCAGCAACCTGCACCTCAAGTTGTGACAAACAAAAATGGATGTTCACTACAGTTACTGTGGTTGTGTTATATACCTGAAACTAGCATAATATTATAGGTCAATTATATCTCAATGAAAAAAATGTTTTTAGACATTGTCGAACATCTTCTAGAAACCAAATGTCCACCTTTTCCATTGAGAAATATTATTTTCAAGACAGGAGCCTACGTGCAAGAAGATCTGGCTGAAAGTGGGAAGAAATGAAATAAGACATAAAATCCCAGTGGGTTACCAAATAAGAAAATGAGTGAATGAATAAGTCAATAAATAATAAAAAAATTGTTCCTAACTTAGCCACAATATAGTGAATTAATTCTAGCACAGCAATAGGACAAGCAAGGAAAATAGTTAAGTTCTCTTTGACTAATACAGTTTATTTTCATTTCAATAAGTTAGGTCATCCCAGTAGACATGCTCTGACTCAGTGTCCCCTTTTCAATCAAGAAACTGCCTTTCTCCTACACCATGTGAGTTCAACCGTGGCTGGTCTGGGCATGACATGTGACCCACGCAGGACTGGTAAGAATAGCCTGAAAGGTTGCCATGGTTGCTGGAGGAGCTTCATGAGGACTGGAGCACTCTCTGCTGACAAAGCACAGATTCAGAGGTGAGCAGGGCTGAAAGGACCAGAGAATCCCCAATGCCCTTCATGAATTAAGCCAGTCCACTCCTTAAGACACCCTGTTATATGACTAAAGTAAGTACACCTCCCCCACTGTGGACTTTCTCACAAAAACTAGGCTGATGGAAGTTTCTATCACTAATAACCAGTATAGACCTAACTGATAGCCACTAAACTACTCACAGCAATAGTGCCACATCATATTCTTTGAATCAGATTGTAAATCATATTGGAAAAAAATTGTTCCTAGACAGTTCTTTCTCAGTGTCAACAATGTCCCATGGGTGGCCCAGCAGCACATTTACATCAAGGCTATTGCTCCCATTCAACCCAGCATCACCTTCAAATATATGACCAAGCACTTGGATTTTTACAAAATGTTCATCATCAAGCAATGGAAGACTGAAAAAATTATCTTACAAAGATGCTCTGTAATGAATAAGATTAAACTAAAAATGTTTGATGCAATGCCTAGCTCCTTAAACTTCTAAATTAAAAGAGTAATTATTACACCAAAGTTTCAATGTGAAGGCTTTTATGTTCTCCTATTACTGATATAAATGAAAAATTAAATATTAAGATTATCTATATTGGTAAGATACAAATGACTGCTTTCACAGCTCCTAAATAAAGGACTGCTTTAGGGGACTGTGAAAATGATGAAGATCAATTTGTACATTTGGTCATTAATCACCGTTTCCTAATTGGGTTTAATTTGACTTCTGATCATTAGAGTCATAAACCAACACACTCATTTAATTGTAATTAAATTCAATAGCTGAACTTTTATGGTACAATGAACAAATTAAGAGCTAGATAATTTTGCTCTTAAAAATATCACATAAGACTTATGTTTTAATGAACTGTATACATGGAATGTATTTTATAATGAATCCTTCAAAAAAGCTCAGGAATTTTCCTGTGTCTTAACAATTAAAAAGAAATCTACATATTTCACAAGGTTTTACAAATACCCTGTAGGAAAAGGTTTTCATACCCATTCCCTGCTGCCAGACCACATTCTGTGACTGACAGCTTCCCAAAGGATTGAATGAAAATAGTATTACAGCCTAATTTTTATCCCATTCCATGGCCAAATTTCCATTTTTTAATATGAAATAACCAGGTTGTTCATACTAGTTTGAAAAGCAATATATGACCTTTAAGAATGTATATTGAACTTCTTTCTCTTTCATTTCTTGGATTTAATTATCAGTCACTCAGTGCAGCATGAATTTTGACTGATAGTCCCAAAGTGTAACTACTTCTAGATCAATCAGATGAAAGCAAATTAAGAGTTTAATAGGAAAAAAGAAAAAAAAGGCAGGTCACTATAAGTTAGCCAAGCATATTCAAATCAACATACACACTGTAGTGAGAGAGACATGGGTTTGAATCTCAGCTAATTGCTCACGCAGGAGTTAATTGTTCAGTCCTCTATAAAATGAAAACAACACTCCTAACTGAACAGTTGCTTTAATAAAAAAGAATATAAGTAAAAGTTTATCATAGTGCTTGACGTAGAGCTCAAAAGGGTTTAAAAGTTCAAAAAACTTCCTATCTATGATATACTAAAGATATTTCACAGCCAAATTTTAAATGTTTTAAAAATATTTATGAATGAGGTAGTTTGTTTATAAATGAGCTACCACAGATTTTTATCTGGTGGTCACTTAAGTAAACAATGAAATATAATATTTTTAATTACTTCCCCAACATGAGCTCTTTGCCTATCCTAATTTGAAATGTTTAAAACAACAGAAACAAAACAAATAGACAAAAAGATAAAATCTATACCCTTCCTGGATGACTGCTGTACCTCAGAAAAGAAATTACATTTTATGAATGTCAGGAATTACATTTTATCATTGTGTTTGACAGTGGGTGCTTAGACAAACACCAGTCACCTCATTTTGACAACCACTCTTTTGGAGAAAAGAGAAAAAAGGAAAAAAAAAAGGAACAACCATGAGGTTTAACTTAAGTCTGTGGCCAGGAATGAAGATCCTGAATCTGAACCCAGACTCCTCTCTAAAACACTGAATACTCTTCCCAAACATCACTCACACATGGGTATCTGACAGCGATTTGGGGACATGTGGGCAAATACAAGGTGCTAGGGCAAAGGTCTCCTGAGGGGCCTCTTCCCAGTGATCTCATGATCCCCTCTCTGACCTACGGGCACATTGCACTGTTTCTTATATTTGGCCATCCCTTTCATCAGGGGATCTGGGAATGGGGTAAGTGGACAGGAGTATTCACTACTGTTTCCTTTGCTTTGTTCTTTTGTTCAGACAGAGCTGTAACTGCAACAGACATCTCTGAATTAAAGCATGAAAACACACCTACACAAACACAAAAGCCCAATTCACCTTGGTCTACAACTTGGCTGTATTTGCACATAACAGATCACTTCATTTACCAATCCAATGGCAAATCTCTATTTATTGACTGTCCACAACATTCCAGGTAGCATGCAAAACATTGAGGATAAAATGTACTAAAAAAGACAAGGTTCATGGAACTTACTTTCTGGTATCACTACCTTATCTACCTTATATTCCTGATGATATGCACAAATGCAAGCTTTGGATATTGAATTAATAAATAATATTATTTAATTAATATGTTAATACCAATATTGAATTATTAAATGCTTTCTGCATGCAGAACAAAGTGCTGGTGGTGGGTGTTGAACTATAACAGTTATTTATACTCTTCAAGTACCTGGTGGGTAAGAAAAACCTTCCTCACAAAAATGCCTCCTTCTGAAGTGGAAGGTCATAATCAAGTAAGGTGAAACAGTTGAATGGTGGGGCACCAGGGCCTTCACCAAGATGATACACATCCAACAGGTGACACAAAGTGAATTTATATGGATGAGGACAAACTAAAAGGCTTCACGTGGGTCATAGAAGGAGGCACAGTCATTACACCCAAGTGCAGTGGCTCCTGTTTTCATACAAATCTTTACCATAGTGATTGGCCTCGAAAAACAATGGGGTGCTGGAGGATGGATGTCTCTCAATAAACAAGTAGCCTCCTCTGAAGCTTGGCATTTGTTTACAAACAAATTCAAGTGCTGAAATGTTTAACTACAACATGGGAGCATTTGAAACTACAGCAGAAATTAAATTACCGAAAAGAAATTAATGCAGAGCAGCTACTACAGTATTTTGTACAATTTAATTTATAGTTTGCATAAAGAATTATAATCATTTGTTTTCTCTCATTTATTTATTTAGTTTTTTACCTTGTCCTTCTGGAGTTTCACCAAAGGGGTTCACTTCCACCTGAGTAGCATCAATTTTCAGGAAGAGATCATACAGCTTCTTAATTTGATCTGCAGCCTACATGTGATCAAGTGAAATGAAATTACACCAAAGCAGTAAATGAACATTTATTCTGCTGGATTAATGAAACATTACAAATAACATGCTACGTCTTTATTTTCTGTTAGGTTTTCTGAAGGGAAAAACAGAAAAGCATAATAATTGTTTTAATTTCCACTGCTATTCATCAGGCTCAACTTTCCTCCAGACACCACACCAGACCATTATCAAGAAAACAAAACAGTTTCAGTATGGCCTAAAGTGCTGCTAATCTTTCTGTAAATTTTCATGTCTGTATTAGCCATCTATGCCACAATGTGAGCGGAGCTATGTCACAATTGTTAACACAAACAAGTTTTATTTAAGCAAAAGGTAAATATGATTTTGAGAGTTCATAATGGCTAGGTTTTCCTAAGTATGCTGGAGTAAAAGTTATTATATCCATCAATCCAAACCTATAATCTGTGAAACAATTATTGTGTTTAATGGAAACTGTTGCAAGAAAAAAAGAACAAGGTCCTACATAGTGCAGTTAATGAACAGCAGTTCACATGGAAAACAGTTTGTCTCAAAGGCAGAAACCACAGTGAGCAAGAATATCCAAAGTTTCCCCGATGTTATGTCCTACCTCATTTTTCACTCTGCTTGAAGTTCACTCATTCACTTTCAACCAAGATTTATAAACTGCCTCTGTCCCAGCACGCTGGCATTGTGTGAACTGGGGCTCGGGTAAGAAGATGCCATGAATGAGGCATGACACAGCCCTGGAAGGCTCATAGCTACAGTGTACACAGCCTGAGGCATCACACAGCAAGGCCGTGCAGTCACAGCTGAGTGTTGGCTATCAGTCTCATTCCTGATTCCATCTAATTTCCTAGTCATGGCTTTTGCTTTGCTGCATTTTTGCTTTTCACCCCATCTTTACATAATTTGTTCTCAGAAACATTATTTGGCTTTTTCCTATCTCTGTTCTGTATATTGGAGCTGAATCTTGGAGGCTGAGTTTCTAAGGCTGTTGGGCACAGCGCTGCACATGGGAAGCAGCAGTGGAAGCCAGGAGATGGGGAGAGGCAAAGCTGGGTAATTTCTTCCCCCACCTTTCTCCCTGGGGCAGCATCTCCTGCTCTGATTCCAGCTCCTACCAGACAGGCCCACCAGGGCTCTAGCTTCTGTATCCCAGTGTCCAGTTAATACCACCAACTCCCCTTGTTCCCCAAGCACGCAGGTAACAACCAATAACTAACTACCTGTTGTTGTTTAGCTCCACACTGCCTCGCTGTCCATTCTGAAGCATCTGAGCTCTTACAACACCTATGTGACTACGTAACTGAATCCTCAGAATAAAATCCCACAGGGGCAAATACTGAGAGTAGTTTCTTTGTTCCAGTATTGACTGAAGAAATGGAGATGGAACTCATTATTTATTTTATGTATATTTGCAAACTTCCTTAAATCCTAATTTGAAACCCAGAGGGCATAAATAAACAAACATACGTAAAGAGTAAAACTGAACATTTCTTAATTGGAGGGGATAATACATGCATGACCCAAAATTCCCAAGGCACATCAAAGTCTCCCTCTGAGCCTTCCTGGACTCCCTGGCCACGCAGCTCCCACTCAACTCCTATGGCAGCCACCTTACCACTTGGTGCTACCTTGAGAGATACTCTATGCATATGCAAGCATGTCTATTTTTCACTCATATTTTATAAAAAAACAAATTTGGTTCTATACCTTCTTTCTTTTCTTAATAGATTTTAAAAAGCTTTCATCAGCCACACAAATAGAGGGATCTTATTCTTTCAAGTGGCTGCGTAATATCTTATTATTGGGAAGTTTCACAACTCATTTAACCTGGCTCTTTAATAATGGCCTCGTGGTTTCCAATTGTCTGACATTCCACCATTCTTCACATGCCCCCTGCCCTATCTCTGCATGCACACCACACATGTGTAAACAGCTGCAGGATAACTTCCCAGCAGTGGAACAAAGGGATGTGGGCATTTTCATAATAAAAGGTAATCAGAAATTGTATTGGTAAAAGCTGCCACTAAATCCCCTCCTACAAACCAGGTCCATGGAGATTGCCATTCTAATCATAACCATCAGCCATCTGGATCCTGGCCAGCCTGCCAGGTGAAAATGCATATTTCATTTTTAGTTTTAATTTACATTACTCATATTAGGAAATGAATTTGAGAATTATTCTATGAGCTTAAAAGACATTTGTATTTCCTCTTCTGTGAACTCTGTCCATTTTTCTGTTGAGATGTTAAGTCTTTATCTCATTAATTAATGAGGTAATGTTATATGAAAGAAATTAGCTCATTATCTTATATCAATAGCAAATACTTTTCTTTTACCTTAGCTCATGATGTTGTTACTTCTGCCACGTGAAAATTTAATAATAATAAAGTCACTCTTTTCATTTATTTTATTTATTAATATATTTTACAGATTATGGTGCAACAGTTGTCCTATTTTTTTCTCCCCTCAATTCCCCTCTGCTTTGTACCCACCTCCCACCATCATTTCCCCACCTTAGGTCATGTCCATAGGTCATATGTGTAAGTTCTTTGGCTTCTCCATTTCCCATACTATTCTTAAATTTCCCCCGTCTATTTGTACCTACCATTTATGCTTCTTATTCCCTGTACTTTTTCCTCCTTTCCTCCCCCTCCCCCTCCCCAGTGATAACCCTCCATGATCTCCATTTCTGTGAATCGGTTCCTCTTCTAGTTGTTTGCTTAGTTCATTTTTGTTTTTTTAGGTTCAATTGTTGATAGCTGTGAGTTTGTTGTCATTTTACTGTTCCTATTGTTGATCTTCGTCTTTTTCTTAGATAAGTCCCTTTAACGTTTCATATAAATAAGGGCTTGGTGATGATCAACTCCTTGAACTTGACCTTATCTGAGAAGCATCTTATCTGCCCTTCCATTCTAAATGACAGGTTTTCTGGACAGAGTAATCATGGATGTAGGTCCTTGCCTTTCATGACTTGGAATACTTCTTTCCAGCCACTTTCTTGCCTGAGTTTTCTTTTAAGAAATCAGCTGATAGTCTTATCGGAACTCCTTTGTAGGTAACTGTCTCCTTTTCTCTTGCTGTTTTGAAGATTGTCTCCTTATGTTTAATCTTGGCTAATTTAATTATGATGTTCCTTGGTGTGTGCTTCCTTGGGTCCAAATTCTTTGGGACTCTCTGAGCTTCCTGGACTTCCTGGAAGTCTATTTCCTCTGCCAGTTTGGGAAAGTTCTCCTTCATTATGTTTTCAAATAACTTTTCAACTTCTTGCTTTTCCTCTTCTCCTTCTGGCACCTCCATGATTTGGATGTTGGAACATTTAAAGTTTTCTGGGAGGTTCCTAAGCCTCTTGTCATTTTTTTGAATTCTTGTTTCTTTATTCTGTTCTGGTTGAATATTTATTTCTTCTTTCTGGTCCAAACTGCTGATTTGAGTCCCAGTTTCTTTCCCTTCACTGTTGGTTCCCTGTATATTTTCCTTTATTTCACTTTTCACAGTCTCCACTTTTTCCTCTATTTTGTGGCCATACTCAACCATTTCTGTGAGTGCCCTGATTACCAGTATTTTGAACTCTGCATATAATAGGTTGGCTATCTCTTCATTGCTTAGTTGTATTTTTTCTGGGCTTTGATCTGTTCTTTCATTTGGGCCATATATATATTTTTTTATTTGGGCACGGCTGTTATGTAGTAAGGGGTGGAGCCTTAGGTATTCACCGGGGTGGGGCAACCCAGGTCTCTGCAGTGTGGCACTGTATGTGGGGAAGGGGTCCAAGAGGTAACAATGCCACTTGCTCAGTTCTCTGCCACCTTTCAGTCATTTCCTCCATTACCCAGAAGCAAACTGGGCCCTTTTTGGTGCTGATTCCTGGCCCACTCCAGATTATTCTCCTGAGGAATCTCTTTAAAGTGAACATCCTCAATGTGTTATTTCACTTATTCATGCACTTGACAGTTGTTTCTTAGGCACTTAATATATCTGCAAAGCACGTTCCTGGCAAGACAGCACTGAGGAACATTGCAAGAGTCCGTGCCATGGTAGACAATAGCATCCAGAAAAGGTGACTGCAAATGACTGAGAGCACTACAGATGTTCAAAGGGACATGGAGTACATAAACAGAGTGACTGAGTACATGTGGAGCTTACTGTAGGACAGAGCAACTACAGCACAGAGACGATGTGAGAGAGTGGCACCCAGTGACCACCAATCTTGCACAAGGGGCCTCTTAATAAATAAGTAACATAGTTATGGCCTCACACTCAAGTGGGAAAATCAAGCACTGTAGCCCTTACTCAGGAGTTCTCTGGCACCTGCCTTTCAACAGGTCACTACCCTGGCATCTCTTTGCCAGTCTCAGAAATGGCAATTAGTTCCTCTAATTGTTCACTGAATCCTGACTGTATCTTCTACTGAGGTTTAGTCTTGGATGATCCTGTCTCTTTGACGTCCTGAAACTCTTGCTTTCTGAGGGAATCTTTCTTCCCATCTTCAAGTGCTCTCTTAAGTCTTAAACAGAAACTTATTGAATTTATTGGGGTGACGTTGGCTAATAAAATTACACAGGTTTGAGGTGTACAGTTCTATAACACATTATCTGTTTATGGTATTGTGTGTTCACCACCCAAAGTCAAGTCTCCGTCCATCACCACTTATCACTGCCTTTACTCTCTTCTGTCTGCCCTATCTGCTTTCAATATGGTAATCACCATATTGTTGCCCATATCTATGAGTTGGTTTTTTTAAATTTTGTCTTGCTTAATCCCTTTACCACTGTCTCATAGCCCCCCAGCCCCCTCCCATTTGAGAGCTGTCAGTCTGTTCTCCGTACCTGTGAGCCTGTTTCTATTTTTTGGGGTTTTTTTTGTTGTTGTTGTTGTTGTTGTTCATGAGATTCCACATATGAGTGAAATCACATTGTATTTGTGTTTTTCTGACTGGCTTTTTTCACTTTGCATAATATTCTGCAGTTCCACCCACATTGTTCCAAAGGGTAAGATTTCATTCCTTTTTGAAGCCGAATCATATTCCATTGTGCAAATGTACCACAGCTTTCTTATCCACTCATCTATTGATGGGCACTTGGGCTGCTTCCAAATCTTAGCTATTGTAAACAATGCTACAATGGGCATAGGGGTGGATATATTCTTTCAAATGACTGTTCCAGCTTTCTTTGGATATATTCCAGCAATGGAAGCGCTGGGTCATAAGGCAGTTCCATTTTTCATTTTTTGAGGAAACTCCATAGTGCTTTCCACAGTGACTGCACCGGTCTACGTTCTCACCCACAGTGCAAGAAGATTCCCTTTTTCACATACTTGCAAGGTCACATGTGTTTGTCGATTTATGGATGACAGCCAATCTGACAGGTATGAGGTGATTTATCTCATTGTGGTTTTAAGTTTCATTTCTCTAATGATTAGTGATGTTGACTATGTTTTCATGTCTATTAGCCATCTGTCTAAATAGAGAAGTGTCTATTCAGGTCCTTTGCTCCTTTTTTTAATTGGATTTTTTTCTTGGTTGAGTTCTGTAAGTTCTACATAAATTTTGAATATAACCCCTTATCACATATATCATTGGTGTATGTTCTCCCATTCTGAGGTTTGTCTTTTCATTTTGTTGATTTCCTCTGATGTGCAGACTTTTTAGTTTAATGTAGTCCTATTTGTTTATTTTTTCTTTTATTTCCCTTGCCTGAGGAGATATATCAGAAAAAATATTGCTACAAGAAATGTCTGAGATTTTATTGCCTATGTTTTCTCTTGGAATTTTCATGGTTTTGAGTCTAACAGTTAAGTCTTTAATCCATTTTCAGGTTTTTTTTTGTGTGTGTATGCTGTAAAAAGGTGGTCTGGTTTCATTTTTTGCACCTATCTGATCAATTTTTCCAACACCATTTATTAGAAAGACTATCATTACCCCATTTTATGTTCTTGCCTCCTGTCAAATATTAATTGACCATAAAGGCATGGGTTTATTTCTAGGTTCTCTATCTATTCCATTGATCTATGTCTGTTTTTATGCTAGTACCATGTTGTTTTGGTTACTGTGGACTTCTAGGATAGTTTGATATCTAATAGCATGATTCCTACAACCTTGTTCTTCTTTCTCAAGACTGCTGTGGTTTTTCAGAGTCTTTGTGGTTCCATATAAATTTTTGGAACACATGCATACTTAAAGTCTTATTCTGCTTCACTCTACTATGCTTTGTTTTACTGTCACTCTTTAACTTATAGAAATAGAATCAATCAAAAGAAAAAGTATGGGCCATAAGTAAAAAGTACAGTATCTACTGTTTTATTGGAGGAATACTATTCACCTAAATGAAAGAAAATGTTCTGTAACAATCCTAGAGCCCTAGGGTTAAAAACACACACATAGAGGCACACACACTTACATTCAGGATTCACTAAGTTCTTTTGATTTAGCTGTGGAATAAGGGAGCTGACTATGCAGACATGTTGTCAGGCTCCATGGCTGGACGAAGGGCAGTGCTGGACTGTGATGCCCCAAACAGACTCTCCCTTAGCAATTTTGAGGTCAATTTTTCTGTCGTTGAAGCCAAGGGATATAATTACTAAATTGGCATGTTTTAAGTAAAAGGTGACCTTCATGCCGTTAATGCTCATCTTAAATGGCCATTATATATGAAAGAATAACAGTAAATAATGTGCACTATTAAAAACAATAATAACTGACCTCTCTGAAGTACTGAATTAATATTTTCACACATTAGGGTACTCAGTCCTCAAAACAACCTTCTCAGTTAGGATTTCATCATCCCCATTTAAGAGATGGTAAAACTGACATTCAGATGGGCTGAACTGCATGTGTGCTTGGTTGTAGTACAGGCTTCAAACTCAGGTCAGCTTAACTCAACAGCCTGTGCTTCTACTACCACCACTATACTGGCTTTTATAAATCATAGGTTGAAGCTGCAAGCTGTGAATATAGAGAAACTAACACACATAACAAAGTATGTGTCTGCAGAAGACACACACACACACACCCCTCACACACACATCAAGATATATACCCCCCCACACACACATCATAAATATCCTCTTTTGGAACACCAGAGAAATATTTTCATCATCATAAACAACTGGAGGAAAAAATTATACAACAATAAATTATCTTGTCTCTGGGTAATCACAAACATTAGAGACAATTAAGCAAGTTCTCAAATGTTTTCTGAAACAAGTTGGACACACTGGCCTCCAATCGTGCAGGTACCTGTTTTTTTAAAGGCCCAAGGAAGCCTAGATTTTCCGCCATCCGCTGGGCTTGGCTGTCCTTTACCCCATCAATAATGTCAATTTTCTCCTGGTAATAAACAAAATTCAGATATTCAAGTGAAAAGGCTTACGATTTCAAAAGAAAATGCTTCCTATTTATTTGCGAATGAGTGATTAAAGTGTGGCACC
>PVKM010014519.1:0-27152 GCA_004027735.1 Carollia perspicillata
GAGAGAAACGTCGATGAGCTGACCTCTCATTCCTGCCCCAACTGGGGGGGATCAAACCCACAACCCGTGCATGTCTTGACCTGAAGTCCAACCCAAGACCTTTCAGTTTAAAAGACAACAGTTCCAACCCACTGAGCCACAAGGGTCAAGGGCCCAAGCTGTGATAGGCTAACGAGACTCTAAGGGTATAAATTTCCCCAGTCTCGAGTACTGTTGCTGGGTATTGGGAGTGCTTAAAAAGCAGAGTACGTAAGTTTGCTTGTGATACGGGAATCAGAGCAACAGGAGGAGGCTAGTTTGGAGGATTATTTCATCCAAGTTGCATTAAGGACTAGTGACTGGTTCTGCCCTGGAACAAAGTACCTTTTTGTTCATGTCCGCCAAATAAAACACCTGTTCCACTTGGGCAGTGCTAGATAAACATTAACAAATTCTTTTTTTTTTTGTGCTCCCTTTTTCCAAGCTCCAAGCAGACCATTCCCCATTTGTTAACACTGTTTTAAAAACAATTTACAATATAATTGGTTAAATCAGGTCTTTCCAAGGGAATACCTGATCAATTTAAAAAGAGCTGTCTATGGGCTGCTACCTTAAAATACAAGGCATCTCTTAGCAGGGGAGGGAGACTTGTCAATTGTAACTTTTCATCAGCATCTTTGTTTAGACTTGGATCCACTGATTGACGGTTGTTTTGGGTGTTGGAGATTACCCAATCTTATTCCCATTTTCATTAAAAAACAAAACTGAAGCTCAGTAAGGTCAAATGATTTAAAATCACTTAGACAGAGAAAGAATTACATCTCTAATTTTTAAGTCTCCAATGATCTCACCTATTCCTCTTCACTAGAATCATTAAGGTAAAAATCACTAGCCAATAGGTAGCATAGCTGGCGACCTTTCTTTTAAAGTCTTTTATATCATTCAATTCCCTAAATTTCAACCCCACAGAAAAGTTGCTTCAGCTCTTTCCACAGTAGCTGGGAAATGTTTAAAATCTAATGCTTGCTGACAGATTTGAGATCAGTGAGTACCTAACGAACCGACCACTACCAACCACTACCAGTCAGTCCTGCCTCAGCTCAAGGGTAAAATTTCAGTATGTCAGCCGCGTTTTGAGGCCTTCCCAACGCGCCCACGGTTTGGTATCAAAGGGATTTTTTTTCGTACGGGCCCTCTGAGTGGGCGCCGCAGTCTCAGAAAGTGGTTCCCGGCATTTCGGAAACAAGGGAGGAGAAGCCGAGGGGCCGATAAGTGTTTCTAGCAACCTTAGAGTCCAGGATAAAACTGAAGTTTTAAGCAGGCACTGTTGCTGGAATCAATTCGGACACTCAGACCGAGATGACTACGTGGGGGAGGGGAAAAAAGCGCGAGGAGAAAAGGAAAGGCCTTTTTTTCCGGTGACGCGCGGTCACGCGGAGTTCTCTCGACGTGTGCGCACGCCATTTGCTGAACACGAGCTGACGTCCCCAAAGCCGCCAGGGCGCGAACCACGGCAAGGGCGGTGCCGCCGAACTGGAAGTTGGTGAGGCGCGCGCTCCCGCGGCCTGCCACGCCCCCACGCTCCACCCGCCAACCCGCTCATCCAGTCCCTCTTCGCGCCCAGTTGGCCACGCCCCTCCGGTAACTCGCCCCTCCTCCACCAGGCAGGCGGCGCGCGGAAAGCGCGTCACGTGGCGCCTGGCCCCGCCTCTTCCTCTCGGTCCCATATTGAACTCGAGTTGGAAGAGGCGAGTCCGGTCTCAAAATGGAGGTAAAACCGCCGCCCGGTCGCCCCCAGCCCGACTCCGGCCGTCGCCGCCGCCGCCGGGGGGAGGAGGTATTAGGGGGAGAGCGGGGGGGTTGATGGGTAGTGGCCGGCGTAGGGGGCCTGGCTTGGTGGGAGCGGGGAGGCCGGGTGGACTGGTCGGCGGTCCCGCGCTCTGCGTTGAGGCGGGTGGTGGGAGGGGGAGGGGAACGCGCCTCGGAGGCCTCCTCGGGGTCCCTCGCCCGCCTCATTTTCTCTTTTGGCTGCACAGGTGGCCCTTCGGAGGTGCGGCGTGGTTGGGGAGAACTCGGGAGGGGAGCCGGCACACCCGCCGTGCAGCCTCGTATTTGAGGCCGAGGGAGGCATGGCGGGCCTGGGCGGCAGCGGTTGGGAGGAGGTAGTGGGGGAGGGGAGGGGACGAGCAGGCACATCCGGGAGAGCGAGCTGGCGGGCGGCGGCCACATTGACATTGATCCGCTGCCGCGTTACGAAATGGCGCATTGGC
Source organism: Carollia perspicillata (assembly GCA_004027735.1). NCBI lineage: Eukaryota > Metazoa > Chordata > Mammalia > Chiroptera > Phyllostomidae > Carollia > Carollia perspicillata. The sequence goes on from PVKM010014519.1 coordinate 2,250, forward strand.
CCGCAATGGCCGCCGCTTAGCTCTGCCGCTGGGGAAGAGCGCGAGATTGGGAGGCAGAAGGAGGAAGCGGCCTGGCAAAAAATGCCGCACATTGCCTGGAATCTTAGGGCGCGGTGCTTTTCCTGCAGTTCTATTCGCGCCTGCGTAGGCCTTACAGACTTATGACGAGATTTTGTCAGCATTCAGTTAAAATAAAATTTTTAAAAAGTTGGCTGCTTTGTAACATTTCCTGATCTGTTCTTGCTAAAGTAATTAGAATTATACATGTCTTTACCCCATAATAAAATGGGAGCCTGAAAAAAAATTTCTATGGGTTTTAGAGAGGAAGGAGAGATCGATTTGTTCCATTTATTTATGCATCCATTGGTTGAGTCTCACGTGCGTTCGGTCCAGCGATGGAGCCCACAATCGTGGGTTGGCATATAGGGAGAATGCTCTTACGGAGCTACCTAGCGAGGGTTGAATTTTGTTAGTTTATTGATTTGAGAGAGAGAAACAGCATCAATTTGTTGTTCCATTTACTGCTGCTTTCGTTGGTTGACTGTAGTATGTGCCCTGACCGGTGATTGTACCTGCAACCTTGGCATACCGGGAGATGTACTCTAACCAACTGAGTTTCCTGGTCGGGGCTGAAAATTTTATCTTGATTTTCCTCGTGGCTCTGGGTATAGTTTCTTGTGTGCGTTTTAGACTACTGCAACCACAGATGAAGTTTTCATGTGCTCGAGATAATTTTATGTGGGGGATGGTTGGGGCTTTGGGGTTTTTGGGTGTGTGTGTCAATTTGGTGTTGCTGATTAAATTCATTTAACCAGGGCTTGAAAAGATAAAAAATAAGAGAATTAATGTTTTAGGCTATTTATCTTTTAACATTTTTTTCTAGCAGGGGACAGTCTCTTCATAGTAAGTGCCTTAAGATCTGTACCTTTAGAAGACACAGGAAGACGTTAGAATGTAAATGTGAGCCCCTTTATGTAAGGACTTTGGATGAACGCTATGTAAATGCATGGATTAAATGGCAATTTATGTAATTTATTTAAAAGCTGGTTAAACTGTATAACTGTTCAGTCCACATCTAAAAAGTCATTCTTCTCATGCATAAATTTTAACTGCAGTTTGCCTTTTGTGTGACCCTATACAATATGTGAAAATTTTGTCAAGTGATACAAGTGCACGTAGGTAATTATGCTGCACATAATCTGTTAAAAATTGGTTACAGGAAAACATCAAGAACCATGGGTTTTTTTTTTTGTCTGTCTGTTTTTTTGGGGGGATTAGCCCCTTTTTAAAAAAAATAGGAATATCTATTTTAATATTGATTTGCTTGTAACCAGGGGGTTTCTTTAAATTTGCCACTCAAGACTTTTAGGTTGCATCTCACACAACTTTGTAGTTTAAAGGTAGATGGTGGACAGGAAAAGAAATGGCATGGATGAAACACTGCTTCTACAGCACTTTGGTTTCTTACAAAGCAGTTTCTCAGCATCATCTGAAATCTGTTCTCAGGCACTTTTGTAGCTTGAAATTAAGGGACTTTTGATTCTAGGATTCCCTCGGACCTCATTTTGGTTGAAGTGGTGCTGATATTTGAAAGGCTGGTTGTAGGTTTTCTTGGTATTTTGATTCTCTTAATAAACTGATGAGATTTGTATGATCCTTTTCTAATGACAAAGTATTAATGGTATAGAATTTGATAGTTTATATTTATAGTGGAATAAAGGCTTGTGCACCTTAGCAATTCACCTACTAAAAGAAGTAATTAAAATGCATTTATTTGTTTTCTTAGGGCCACGATCCAAAGGAACCAGAGCAGTTGAGAAAGCTGTTTATTGGTGGTTTGAGCTTTGAAACTACAGATGATAGTTTAAGAGAACATTTTGAGAAATGGGGCACTCTCACAGATTGTGTGGTAAGTTACTAAAGAAACAAAAATTCTAGAAAGGAATAGAGGACTTGTGGAGGTATGTGTCAATGCTTTAAATTTTTTGTTTTGTAGGTGATGAGAGACCCCCAAACAAAACGTTCCCGGGGCTTTGGTTTTGTCACCTACTCCTGTGTTGAGGAGGTGGATGCGGCCATGTGTGCTCGACCACACAAGGTTGATGGGCGTGTAGTGGAACCAAAGAGAGCTGTTTCTAGAGAGGTATTTTTAATTCCATGTTGTATAACGTTAAAATGTTGTAAAAAAAAATTTTTTTTTTTTTGGTTGGTTGGTTTGGTTTGTTTTTTGTTTTGGGTTTTTTGTTTGTTTGTTTGTTTGTTTGTTTTTACTTACATGATTTGTACTTTACAGGATTCTGTAAAGCCTGGTGCCCATCTAACAGTGAAGAAAATTTTTGTTGGTGGTATTAAAGAAGATACAGAAGAGTATAATTTGAGAGACTACTTTGAAAAGTATGGCAAGATTGAAACCATAGAAGTTATGGAAGATAGGCAGAGTGGGAAAAAAAGAGGATTTGCTTTTGTAACTTTTGATGATCATGATACAGTTGATAAAATTGTTGTTCAGAAATACCACACTATTAATGGGCATAATTGTGAAGTGAAAAAGGCCCTTTCTAAACAAGAAATGCAGTCTGCTGGATCGCAAAGAGGCCGTGGAGGTGGATCTGGAAACTTTATGGGTCGTGGAGGAAACTTTGGAGGTGGTGGAGGTAACTTTGGCCGTGGTGGAAACTTTGGTGGAAGAGGAGGCTATGGTGGAGAAGGCAGCAGAGGTAGTTATGGAGGAGGTGATGGTGGATATAATGGATTTGGAGGTGATGGTGGCAACTATGGCAGTGGACCTGGTTATAGTAGTAGAGGAGGCTATGGTGGTGGACCAGGAGGATATGGAAACCAAGGTGGTGGATATGGTGGTGGTGGAGGATACGATGGTTACAATGAAGGGGGAAATTTTGGTGGTAACTACGGTGGTGGTGGTGGTGGGAACTATAATGATTTTGGAAATTATAGTGGACAACAGCAGTCAAATTATGGACCCATGAAGGGGGGCAGTTTTGGTGGAAGAAGCTCGGGCAGCCCCTATGGTGGTAAATAATTTTTTTTTTCATAAATTCTTTGTAACTGTTCTAAATTTACAAACTCCTGTATATTTCTTTTAAAATTTTCTACATGTATATTTCCAGGTGGTTATGGATCTGGTGGTGGAAGTGGTGGATATGGTAGCAGAAGGTTCTAAAAACTCAGCAGAAAAGGGTAGGTATCTTTTAAATTTTTATTATGATGATAAAAACCTATGTGGAACTGTTCACTGAGTGTAATAATTTTTTTATCCTGTATTATTCAACAGGCTACAGTTCTTAGCAGGAGAGAGAGCGAGGAGTTGTCAGGAAAGCTGCAGGTTACTTTGAGACAGTCGTCCCAAATGCATTAGAGGAACTGTAAAAATCTGCCACAGGAGGAGCGATGATCCATAGTCAGAAAAGTTACTGCAGCTTAAACAGGAAACCCTTCTTGTTCAGGACTGTCATAGCCACAGTTTGCAAAAAGTGCAGCTATTGATTAATGCAATGTAGTGTCAATTAGATGTACATTCCTGAGGTCTTTTATCTGTTGTAGCTTTGTCTTTTTCTTTTTCTTTTCATTACATCAGGTATATTGCCCTGTAAATTGTGGTAGTGGTACCAGGAATAAAAAATTAAGGAATTTTTAACTTTTCAATATTTGTGTAGTTCAGTTTTTCTACATTTTAGTACAGAAACTTTAACAAAATGCAGTTTTGAAGGTGTTTCCTTGTGAGTTAACAAGTAAAGAAGACCATTGTTAATCACTATTTTGTATGAATTTTGCTAAAGTTAACTGTAAAGAAACACCTGCTGACTTGCAGTTTAAGGGGAATCTATTCTCCCCATTTCCAAACCATGAAATAAATGAATGGGCTCTGACATGTGGAGAGAATAGATATTTGTATGTTTGCATTGTGTGTGTTAGATAAATAGAATTGGGTATTTAAATTAGCATATTTGTGACTTTAATAGCATTAAGATTTACCTTCAAATGAAAAAATCTCAAATTCCTATTTGGTTTTGTGCATTTTCCCCCCCAAAATGTAATCATGATTTTTAGTGTGTTAGCTTTGCTGAGAGTCCTAGCTGTGTTTAGAACGTCTCCATTCTACATTCACCTTGGTCACATGTGAACTGCTGCCATAGTTTTATTTGGGTGTAAGAATGTCTACTGCCCTCTGTTTTAATTCTGCAAAGAGGTAGTAGATGTTTTTCTTTTCTTAATTAAAAGTCACTCTTAGAAATTTCTCAAAATACAGGACCACTAAGCCTCTGCTGTATCTGAGCAAATTGGTGGCTACCTTTTTTCCTTTTTAAAGCACAAGAGGCCCATAAATCTTCAGTTATTTTCCTTGGTTTAATATATATTTTTCTGATATAAACACTCAAAGCAAGAGAATAAAAATCACGCATTGTTGAACCCTGAACTGGCTGGCATGCTTTCCTGTTTGTACCCTCTACATTTTACTGGATGGAACAAAGGACAGTCTAGATCAAATTGACGCACGTGACTTAATGCAGAAGTGTAACCACCGTTGCTTTAGTATAAACTTGCCACTTTCCAAAGGCCTGAATTTAAATTTGGATCGTCTTGAGTTCTATTCAAAATCCCAAAGAACACACTGTTATTCTATGTGTATGCTTGAACCTAAACCATGTTGATATAAGGTAATTTGTTTGGAAGACCATGGGAGAGAAGATCTTCAGATAATAAGGTCATATATATATATAAACATCAATGTTTACTGTTTCGCGCCAGCCTAGTGCTTAAGATTTCATTCAAGCCCTCAGTATGTGCCCTGCTGTTATTATTTCTTTGGCAGTTGAACATTGAATTCAAGGTTCTTTCCTTTGTTTTAAGAAGTACCAAGCAAAACAAGCAATAAAAAGGGGAATGGGGCGTGCTAGTGTTTGCATATGCTCTCTTGTTGCTCTAATTCTGTGCCTCTGTGCATTAATATTTGGATGCATGCAGTGCCAGCATGGAAATCGGTCTTCACAGATACTACAGTTTTCCAGAAAACACTCACAAACCAATAAATGTGTAACAGACAACATGTCATTTGTTAATGGACGAATGTGAATATAAGCAGCATAGAAAATAGGCAAATAATAGAACATGGTTAAGTCTTTAACAACTGCAAGTGTGGTTATTATATAAATGGACACTGTCAATGTTTATAACTTAAACCTGGGTACCTGGTCAAAATAATGCTTGGGAAAGATTTTATTAAAATTGAGCTAAATTGTCTCAAGTTCTTTTATTCATATAATACAGGTTGAAGGAATGGGGGGAGGTTAACATTTCCTGTTTCTGTGTTTGTGGAATTGTTCGACACAACCTTGACAGTATCCTTGAATGGCATATGAAGTCAAATGTACTGTTAACAAACTTTTTGTGTTCTGGAACTAGTTTAATAGTGAAAATATTTTCAGTAAGTTGATGTTTGCAACCTATAAGCAGGTGAAATTGTGTATGTAACCTGTTTATAAGTTGTAGTAGTTTAGTTCTTGTGAACAGTGTGGAAAAGTAAGCCATGAGGAGAGCGGTTTTAACCAGCTTTAAAGGACCTAAGATGTGCTTTTTAAGCACAGTGTGGATCAAAGGAGAATCACTAAGACAGGACTTCAGCAGCCTTTGAGTATGGACAAGTCAGCATAAATAAAGAATGACAAGGCAGCGGCAGCAAGAGCTTCAACTACAGAGAAGTGAAGGCATAAGATACTATGGTGATAGTGAGCAACTTCCCAAAAGCTAGTTAAATCTGCTTATTACAACTGAAATATCGAAGAAAGTCTAGCAGGAAGGAGCTCTTCGCCTTTTGGAACATCAATGAGAGATAGTTGCCACAGTCACTAGGTCTAGCATTTAGACCTGCAAGGAAGGGCAATAAGCAATTAGGTAAGGCTTGAATTTGAATTTTTTCACTAATTAAAGAGTACTTTTTTGTAAAGCAAGGTAAGAGTAATCTTTTTGATTTGCAGGTTGAATGAGAACCCTACTTGCCTAAATGAGGAATGTCTTTCCTACCATCTTAAATACGAAGGTTTCTGGCTGGGTAAGGTTTGTAGCTCACAGTAAAACCTGATGACACCATTTGTTTCCCTACAAATTTCCATCATACACTTAAAACTGTTAGGTACATTAGCAAAGCTGTTCAGCTCAAACTTCATTTTGGAACCACATCCTAAATGTTTTAAAACAGTTTTTTTTTTTTTTTTAAATTTTTCCCTGCAATAACCATGAGTGTTCATGTTGAGTGAGATGTGGCCCCATGTACATCATCCATCATTGGTGTCTTTAGGTAAAGTCAGTTTTTGATGAGAAAGAAAGGGAGTAGCCTCAGACTTTGCAGGATTTTTGTAATGAGCATGACTTAGTCGTAACAAACACGAAGCTGCCAATCCTTGTTCTAGGAAAAACACCTTGGAGTGAACTTTTTAAATTGCCAGATGATGCAAATACCAAAATAGTCTCTATTAAATGATTTCATATATAAGTTCTCTTGAATATCAAATCAGGGAATTACTTGGACTTAAGGATAAATATTTGGTCTTTGTTTTGTTTTTTAATGTCATTATTTAACCTGGTCAGCAGAAGCAGTGGGGACCTAATTACACTAACACACTTTTAAATGACAACTTCCCAAAGAACAATTAAACTTTTAAAATTAGATTCTGATTTCATAAGGACTATGCTGACAAAAAAAGGCTTGTCAAAAATTGAGATTTGCTGTTAATTCACTTAAAAAAACAAAAACACATGAGGGGTGTTCAAGACTAGTTTCTAAATTATACGTAAATGAGATTCTTACATAAAGAGTAAGTTTGCCAGAGTTTATTCTCACAGAATCGAATCGCTGGTTGCGTCTTTATCTAAATTGGGGCTAAATTTCTACACAAGGTAATTTACTTAACAAATATTCTTTATAACAGTTTTAGTGGAGCGAATTTCCTAAGGAAACATTTTTAAAGGCGTTTTCAGTCCATCTCATTTTTTTAATGAAATAAAGTGATTTAATTTAAATGTCGTTACACTGTCATTTGTGAAAAATACGATGCTCTTTAGTCATGGTGTACCGGTAAACAAAATTCATAAGGGAAATGGTCAAGGCAAACTTAACTGGTTTTGTCAAAGCAGCTCACAGGTTACTGCCTTCTACACTATATATTTTTTAAAGCATTTCTACCCATCCTAAAGGTAATCAAGACGATTTGTTAAGGAACGATTAAACAATTGAGATAACCTTGGTTTTAAGAGTTAAGCTATAGAAGTCACAATTTTGATGTCATGAAATAGGGAATAAGCATGCTAATGTACAGGGGTAATGTAAGGATTGTTAGCTTATATATAAGTATTCACAGTTTTAAATTTCAATGTTTTCTGATTTCTAAGACGTAAGAGGTGGTCTGTAATGGATTCAAATGTTTCATTTGTAGGATACTGAAATGTTTACAGAAAGATAACTTTTTCATTAAAATATTTTTAGAAATGTGTGTGTTGTTTTGTCACTTCACATTGTTCATTTGACTTAAGTGCTGTAGGTGAATATGACAGTTTACTAGTAAGTAATAACAGGAAACATGGAAGGAATGAGCCTTTACATGTTGACTTTAAAAGTGGATTCTGTTCGGTAGAAAACATTGACCTGGGAAATTGTCATGGAAAAGTATCTTTAAAAGCTCACTGCCAATTAAGGATTTAAGCCTTTTGAAAGACAATATATGAGATGCTGCCGGGGGAACATAGTTAAGGATAATTACAATGTCAAAATTTAAAAAGGACAGTTGAGCAAATGCAAAAACAAGTTGGGATTCCATCTGGATGTTGGAAGTACTAGGTTTCTTTAAGGCAGTGCATTTTTGTGCTTCTAAAGGTGGATTGCGCAACAATGCTTTGTAAGTAAAGATAATGGCAGTTAAAATTTGGAAGGTTTGTGAGATGGAGTTTTGATAAAAAAACATGGATTCTTAGCATTAATGGCAGTTAAAATCATGGTAAGTGAAACAATGAATTGCAGCCATGTGGAGACAATGCTGTTAACAGGATTGCAGTATGTGAAGTATTAAAGTCAGTGTAGGCAGGGATTTCATATGCAGCTGTACCTTACAATTCCAGTTTAATACTTGAATTCCAAAAAGAACTTCAGATTTGATTGCCAGCATAATAAGTAGTTTTATTTGGACAAGATAAATTGGAATGTACTCATCGCAGACCAGTTTTTTGAAGATTAGTGTTACTTTTGCAAAAGTGGTAGTTGAGGTTGACATGATGTAGAATTGAAAGTGCCACAGGTTAAGGGAGTAGTTAAAATACATATTTACCCATCATATTTTCAAGTAACAATGGCAAAGCTGTGTTGAGACTCAAGTTAAATGGGCACAGTACTGAAAACAAGGAAACAGGAATTTATATTTGAGTTACAAAATTTATTGGTAAGGGGTGTGTAGTGGTTCTTTATTGCATTTTCCCATTACCATTTATCTCCCCTATATTCCTTAATTTCCACCCACACCTCCCCTCAAAAACACCACAGCACACTCCATTGAGTTCATCTTTTTTTTTCCTCAATTCTTCCACCCTGGAAAGTGATTCTATGTATATAAGGGTATTGAGAGCTTTAAGATACTTTAAAAGATGGTTAGGTTTCACTAAAGCCATTCCAAAGAATAGTAAAAGAGCTTATCAGAGATGGGAAGTTTTTAAAAATGTTAGCCTTATCTGAATACAAGGTAATTTATAAAACAGTCCATGCAGTCAATTGTTGAATAAATTCAGTCCTTTATAGGAGTGTCCAACTTGGTGTTTGTGCCATGTTACATTGCAGTACATAATCACAAATGTTTTAAATTCATGGTCTTGTGTTGTATGGCAAATTTAGGTTTGATCTGTTTCCCTCTTTTACAGCTTCATTGAATAGGTACTGGGGCAAATGCAATTAGTAGGTTTTGCGTATCTGAAAAATTTAAAAGCAACTTACATAGTTCTGTGAGCTTGAGCAAGTTATTTGGGTTTTAAACTTTTTCTATGCCATGCTACCTGTTGGCAGTTTGGTGACGCCAGGTGACCCCTTAGAATGTTGATTTCATAGCATTCATTATGTAAATTTAAATGCTACATTGAACATATACAAATAAATTTGATTTAGTAAGGTGTGCCTTAAAACATGAAAGGAGACTAGTGAGTCTAATCACTTTGATACATGAATGGTATTTTGAAGTGCTTGGCAACAGTAATGTGATTTGATGACAGTTACAAGTAGTGTGTACGCTAGTGCGATTTGCTGCCCATAAAGGAGAATGATGAATTCACTGATACGAAAAATAACTTGTCCCAATTTCTCGGCCCTAAGTTCTGTCCAGGTTAAAAATGTTTCTAACTTGGGTGTGTGTAAATGGACATAATACCCACCCTCATTGAGTCTTGGTTCAATGTTAAAATGGACCAAAGAGCTAAACATAGTTCTTGGTCCATGATCTCTAAGCATATTTTCGGTAATCACGGGTACTGTCTTATGTTCCGAAGCATGCATACACGACGTTTTAAAAGGTAACAAAGTTAATTGTGCCAGTGTTGTCTCCACAAATGATTCAAGTGTTAACGGTCTTTCAAGTTTTTCCAGTTCTGAAAGCTGAAACAGGCCTGACAAGTAGCCTTCAGATAGGAAAGAAAAGTGTGTGTGTGGGATTAAAAGCAAAAGAATGGGTATGGGAAGTACTACAGGATTCATTTAAGCAGCCATCCCATTCCTCAGACGCATAGGCTTGAGAACTCTCAGCAACAGAATGGCTTTCATATATGAAATGCACTATCATTCAATTAAGGTTTCTAATAAAATGTTTCATATACCTCAATGTAAAAGGCATGGGTACATATTTTTGAATTAGAAACAGTTCAAGTAAGGTTTAACAATTAGCCAAATTTAATCTGAGGACACAAAACTCAAATATTTCAAATCAGATCAAGTGGTGAAAGCTTTATGTTTTCTAGTCATGGGTAAGTTAGGATTTGTTATACACACACACACCTCAGATACTATGGGTTGGTTCCCCAGCACGGCGGTGAAGTGCAATCTTGGGTGGTGGAGGGTCTTGCCTTTGATTTGTAAAAAATCTGAAGTTCAATAAAGCAAACTACAATAAACTTGAGGTGTGCCTATATTTAAATGGTTTCGTTTCTAATACACATTATGTCTGGTAGTTAGAAGTATCTTTTAGTTACATAAACTTGACAGGGTATTTTGAAGTTTGGTTAATTTAAAAAAAAATACCGTGTGTGAGCAAAGGAACCTGCCCTCAGGCTAGTGAAGTCTGTTCTGGTCTGTCCAGCGGTGCGCTCCCTTGAAGTAGGTGACAGCCAATTCCAGGTCCTCCAGATGGGACTGCTGGGAAGGGCCAGCATCCCCCACCCCCACCCACAATTTTGTTTAGGGTAAGATACTTTATTCAAGATTTGAAATTTTTGTCTCTGGAGATTGGAAAAGTTGTCTGCCGGGATCTCGTCACCACCATTACAGGAAGAAATTCTTATTTTCCTCATTCTGTTGCTATTGGGGAGGAAATTCTTAACCACACGAGGAAAGTCAGCACAATCTTCACATTTGAATGCCTAGAACCATTACCTTTAAGTCACTTTCAGCCTGAGCTTCCCAGTCATCAAAGCCAACTTCAATTAAGCTAATTGGACTTCCCTTTTTTCATTTACAACCAGAAAGCATCCTCATACAAGGTTAAAGAAAATGAGAACATGCCTATTTGTAGAGTGTGTGGGCTCAGGAGTATCCCCTACAGTCCCGGGGGTCCAACCTTTTGGCATCTCTGGGCCATACTGAAAGAAGAGTTGTCTTGGACCACACATTAAATACATTGTGACACATAATCACAAAAAAATCTATGTTTTATGTGAATTTATGAATGTGTTGGGCTGCATTCATAGCCATCCCAGGCCATGGGTTGGACACGCCTGCTCACAGATGAGGAAACAAGCCTGACTGCTTTGAGGTACTGGAGGTTCTGGAATGGCAGCAACAAGCCCGGGTCATCTGGCTCCAGAGCCTGTGGTCCTCTGCACTACATTTCCCCTCATGGGTTGATAGTGCGCTCTGAATAGTTTGCACGTAGTGCTTATTCTAAACCTGCTTAACCCTCGAATCATTTCTTGAATCATTTCTCTGCTTGAAAACAAAACCAACCTGGACATACTGGTTTAGGTGAGGAAATAATGAATTGATGCTGTGCATAGTTTATTTGGCAGCAAAAAGATTTTCAGAGTTTTGAGGGGGCCTTGATTTTGTACTTGGTATTTTTCATTTTGCAAACTGGCACTGAATCCACTGAGCCAGACCAGCCAGGGCAAGATTAAACGGATATTAAGTGAGCTGATTTTTCTCACCTAGACCTTCCCTCTAACTAGTCTCCATCTCTGGGCAACTCAGTTCTTGAAGATATTCAAGTCTTCGATTCCACCTTCCCCCCACATAGAATGTCAGAAAATCCATTTAGTTTTACCTTTGAAATGTAGGATTCAATGCCTTCTCACTATCACCTTAGACCTAGACACCATATTTCATATTTTCAACTAAGTATTTCATGTGAGTATTGCAGAGCCTCTCCATTGGTCCTGCTCCCACCTTTACCCTATAGACCAGGGGTGTCAAACTCATTTTCACCAGGGGCCACATCAGTCTCAGTCACCTTCAAAGGGCCAAATGTAATTCTAGGACTGTATAAATGAAACTACCCTTAACAGTTAAACGAGAGCTTGGTGCTGCCACCAGGTAGAAACGAGGTGGAGGGCCAGATTTATTGGCAGTTGGGCCTTGTGTTTGCCACCTATGCCCTAGACTATTCTCAACAAACAAGGCAGGATAGACTCTTGAAATTCAGATGTTACTTCTATTTGACACCTTTTCTTCCCCCCTATTGTCAGCCATATATAGAATATTTTTCTCAAACAACACTGTGTCTTGGGTGAAATACTCTTTTTAGCTAATAGGATGGGTTTCCCACGCCTTCAAATACTGCCATCTCAATAAGGTTTTTCCTATTTACAACCCTCTTTTAAGTCACAATGACTTTTTGCTCATTTTCCCAGACCTTTGTGGCACAGTATAGTACATTTGCTGTCTTTGTCCACTAGTTCCAGGAGGACAGGGTTTCCATTTTGTCTTTTTACTTTATTTTTAAGGTTTTATTTATTTTAGAGAGGAGGAGGAGGGAAGGAGGGATAAGGAAACAGCAATCTGTGGGAGATACATTGACTGGTTGCCTCTCACATGCTGCCAAATGGGGACCTGGCCTGCAACCCAGGCAGGTGCCCTGACTGGGAATTGAACCTGTGACTTTCTGGTTCGCAGGCCAGCACTCAATGCAGAGAGCCACACCAGCCAGGGCTGTCCTCTGTACTTTAAACAATGCCTAGCACATCGTTTTCATGTCAAGATAGACCATTTTACTTAGTTGAAATGTGCCTGCTATTGAAGTAATAAAATATTTTTATATACTTCAGTTTTCTATATCTCTGAGAAAACATTCTGAAAATGCGAAACACCTAAATGTATTAAATGTATTGTTATTGAAAATACTGTGAACCGCCCTGGCTGGTGTGGCTCAGTGGATTGAGCACAGGCCTATGAAGCAAAGGGTTGCCAGTTCAATTCCTGGTCAGGGCACATGCCTGGGTTGTGGGCCAGGTCCCCAGTAGGGGGCACATGAGAGGCAACCAGACACTGATGTTTCCCTCCCACTCTTTCTCCTTCCTGTCCCCTCTCTAAAAATAAATAAATAAAATATTTAAAGAAAAAGAAAATACTGTGAATAAACTCGAATGAATTACAAGAAACTTAACAATCATAATATTTATTAGTACAGCTTTTCAACTAAATTTTGCCAGAGCTAAACAATTTAATATAAAAAAGGCCATTTCTTTGTTCATATAATATTTATAAAAAAGTACATAGTGGTTAATTTTGCAACATTTTTCTTTTAGCCAGATGTCAAAACATATAAATCTACAAATGTAACAAATGAGATAAGAACAGTACGAATAAGTTTTTGTAGTATTTACACGTGTACAGAAACTATTTCAAATGGTGCTCTAAAAAATTAAGTTTGCAGTTAAAGTGAAACTGATTTCAGCATACTGATAACATTTAATGCTTTCAAAATTTTACATTCTACATTAGTTTTGACTATAATTTTGCATAGTATTATAAAGTATTTCTGCATTTCACATCACAGTAGGAGCTTTTAGTATACATAACAGTATACACACACACACACGCACACACACAACTAGCTCAGAAAAGGTCAGATCTTCCCATACCTAGTTTTTCTTAACATCTGGCCTCTTGCTCTTGGGAACAAGGAATACATTGCCATCCCTGGTTTGTTGCAGGGAGTATTCACTGGGAGAGTAAGGTTTTCCGTCTTCATCTCGTAGCATGCTGAAGACTTCAAGATATAAGGTGCTGAGTTGTTTTTTCAGTAAATGGAGGTTCTTGTCATTTTCTCCTTTTTCTTTGAGCAATTTTTCTTTTTCATCTTTTAAATGATCCAAATCTTGCTCCAGTTCCACTATATTTTCCAGTTTTCTTTTTCTGCAATTCTGAGCAGCCACTTTATTCTTACCCCGCCTACGTATATCTCGAATTAATGCAAGTTGAGCCTCGTTGAATTGCTCCTTGGACATCATTTCATTGAAGTCATCAACAGGAAGGTTAATGATTTTTTCTACAGGGAATGGGATATGGAGAGCTTTTGCCCTTAGCTCATCTCTTGTGAGATGAGCCTCCAAGCGGTTTGAATGTTTGTCTTTTGTGAAAGGGGTTTTTCGATGACCAGGACTTATAGGCAATTCTTTCTTTTGTGTGTTTTCGCACTGGGCATCATGCGTTGGAGCACTGTGCCCCCGAGATGGTGACAGGGTTTGAACTATATCCCCAGAAGGCTGTACTGGCTGTGTTTTAGGACCACTGTGTTTGACACTTGAGGGGGCACTATCTATCTCTTCCATTTCAGAATCACTGAAACCAAGTGGTGTGTCTCCATAGACAGAAGACTCCACTGAGTGTTCTGGTGATGCCAAGCTGGGGCTGGTGTTCAGCGAAATGCCAGAGTCAGAATCATTGAATTCTGTGCTTTCAGGGTGGTTTTGATTGAAGGCTTTACAAAGTAACAGATCAGAGACATCAATGGGACCGTTGAGCAGTTCCGAGAGTGACTGGTTGAAAGTAGCAGAGGGGGGCATGCTGTTGCTGTTACTGGGCTCTGCTATGAAGGCAGAATAAAATTCATCACCAAAATCTGTGTTTACTGTGACGTTCGAATTTAATGAGTTCACTGTCAGATGACTGGGGTCTTCTGGGGCGAGGATGCTGCTGCTGAAGGAATCCTCAAAAGCACTGAGAAAATGTGGACCGCAGTTACTTACTTCTTTCTCCAGTGAAGGGGTCAATGAGTAGAAATGGTAACTGTTGTCAGCATCTGCCTGTTTGGTTTCTGGACTTGGAACCGTGCTAGGCTCAACCAGTTTGTCATTTTGAATATTAAGACACTGCATGGAAAAGAAGTTTATACTATGTAAATCAAGGTTAAGTACTTCCATAGCGGATAATCTATACCTGAGTAAAACTCCCCGCTCCCATTTCCCTCCAAGCTGCTTTCTTCTCCAATTGAGAGAACTCCATTTCCAACAGATATTTATGCCCAAGCATCTGCATTATTTTCAGAGTGTCCAGACCAACTTCAAGCCGTCTGGCCCCTCTCACAGAATGGCATTTTAGTGAGCGTGGGCAGCTCTCCTGACTGCTTTGAAAGCACCCTCTAACTCTTCCTACGAACAGGTGGCGTGTAAATAATAAATAACCAGAATAACTAATTTCAAGGCACTGAATATAAAATGGCATCTTTGGCATTTATTTATTAGATCTTAGTTACCTGTAATTCTGGAATGGATAATAATTCCTCCCAGACTTGCTCAGTGTCCTGCGGCATATTATCTAAATCGTTGATCAGCTGAAGGATAAGAGGTTCGGGTGACTGATTCTGATTAGGAGCAATAAAGACTGGGCTCTCCGCGTGGCTGGGAACGTCAGGAACAAGCGACTGAAACGCAGCCGAAGAAACCTGAAATTGACAAGGCATTGTTCTGCGTGAGTCCCCGCTGGCAGTGGGTGAGTGCCCTCCCTGGCACGCCCCACCGCAGCTCCTGACACTGACCTGGCTGCAGCTCTGCGTTCTTCTACTTTTGATTACTTACGGCCCCTATGTCTATATAAGGAAACATCTTTTTTTCTTACCCAACTGACTCAAAATTTACTTCTTACTGTTTTGTTTTATCCTATACATTTGAAGGCAAACTTGAAACGGGTAAGAATAATCTTTAGGATCTAATCTGTATCTTTTAATAGAATACCATATAGTGCTTCAAACACAACAGGTTTACCAAAATTGTTACTTGAACAAGTTCTGGTGTGGAGCCCCGCTTGCTCCGCTCACAGCAGCTGCCTGTTTCTGTGGTTAAGCTGCCCCGTGCTTCCAGCTCCACAGCAGTAGCATCCTCAGCTTTGTATTACGCTGGGTCTGTGAAGTCACATTTAGGCTATGGTTCCATTAACAGATTTCCTCCTAAAATGCTTTCATTCTTTCTTTTGATGGAGAGACATTAAGGGGACGCACGTAGGATGTATTAGATGGAGCTGTGGAGTTCTGTTGTGAACCGAGGGCAGTACCTCATTGTCGTCTACGAACGGGAATGTCTCTGCCAAGAGCTGCATGCAGTCATCGAAGCACAGGGCGTCTGGTTTGGGAATGTGCGCCGCCTGGGTGAAGGGAAACACAAAAAGGAGAAAAACTGTTTAACGTTCCACTCCCGAGCTAAAGGTTCATGGATGAGGTTCCTAAAATGTGTACAATCTTGTTAATCGAACATTTCTTAGTTCAGACACTAGTTTCGTGTCATAGTTAAGAGCACCAGACTGGGTGCAAACTGGCTCCCCCCATTTCTCGAATGCTCTGGGCAAATTATTTAACCTCACTGAGCTTCAATTGCTCATCTGTAGGTAAAATGGGGATAATGACACCTAATTCACATAATCGCTGCCTTGATTGATCAGTCTATGTCAAGTGCCTTAGAACAGTCACAGTGCCTGTCACAGTCGGTGCCAAAGTAATCCCTACAACTGGTTCCACTGCCCTGACTGCCACTGCTGCTGTCGGATCCTCCTGTGCTGTTTCTATAGTTTACAAAGCCCTTTCCTGTAATTTATGTCCCCCTAATCCTTGTAACTGACGTAGGTCAGTTAGGTACTGAACTCATCGGGAGGCCGCGGTTGGGAGTCACTGGACATGGTCATGACCCCACAGTAAAAGGCAAAGCTGGAACTCAAATCCAGATGTTCCAACTCCTGGGTCCATGTTATTTCCTTCCCAGGAGCTGAGTCCTCCGTACCTGGGAGTAGTTGGCAGACCCACTGGTTTCTGACGGGATGTGCTGGGCTGGCTGAATTGGGAGGAATTCACCCGTCTCTTCATCTAGTTGTAACTGAGCGAAAAAGGCTTTCTCTTGCTCCTTTTGCAGTTGTTCTTGTCTTTCCTTTTCAAGTTTTTTCTGTTTTTCAAGCTCATGCTCCTTCCGTCGTTGACTGAAGTCAAATACTTCTCGGCTCACCCCCAGATCTATATCTTGCCTCCAAAGTATGTCAATTAAATCCATGTCCTATGTTCAAAAGAAAAAAGGAAGGACAGAGACCATGGTTAAGATGATTTTACATTGGCAGATACCACAGAATTCACCTTATGCCATTGTTGCTGGAGGCGGGGTGGGGAGTTATAAATAAAATCCGACTGTTCTGGACCCACTGTTCTGGAAGGGGACAGCTAACCACTCAATGAACCTATTCGTTTCACAAACAACAAATAACCTACAAACACAGCCATCCATTCTAATCATTTGTTATTTGCATTATTAATGATGGTAGAGATCATGAAAGAGCAAAGTTAACGGATGTTACACATTAAAATTCCGGAATTAAAAGAAATCCCACACTTGTTTAATGGAATACAGAAATTAGAGCAAGCACTCCAGGCCAATGGTTCATTATGAGAAATGGAATTTGGAAATCATGACTGAATTCGTAGAATTTTTTTTCTGAACCTGCTCAGCAAATCCAGTTTACAGAGGAGGGGGGAAAAACCCCAAGTTAAACCATCAGTCTTACAGTTGTGAAATGGCACCGATTTTCTGGGTTTTCCTACATTGGCTTCTCTTTTCCTCCTCCTTTCTCGCTACTCTGTGGCTCGCTTATTAACACAATTTCATCTTGACCTGAGTTTTATCTTCTGAAGCATGAACAAATCAGTAAAGTCTTAACTGATGGTAATCTTGTGACAAGGGCCAAGGGAGGGGTTGCCTGTTGTCTACCCAAACAGCAGAGGAAGGGTCGGTGCCCACTGGGTTTGCTCCCCAGAAGTCAGATATAACCCTTAAACACGTACACACGGTCCCAGGGAAGGACAGACAGTACTAAGTTATGAGATATTGGGAGAACCCCACAGTGAGCGAATAGTTATTTTGGTTCACTCGTATATAAGAAGGCTAGACCTGCTTTACAACTTGTGCACAGCATCACATTTCGTATTTCAGTTCTGCTGATGGCTGGAAGCACCAGACTGGCTCAGTAGGTCTAGAACTCTCCGAATTTCCGCCTTCCAAGGACAAAAATAACATACTTGTGGCTGCAGTGCAGCCAGGCTATTTTTACCCAATGAAGGAAGAGCAGGCCACCCAGTCTAGAGCAGCACAGCCAGCTGGGTGGCAGAGGCCACCCCTCGCCGTGACTGGAAGTTGGTGCTGGAATCTTATGAAAGCTGCCCAGGGGAGGTCCTCATTTTTGTTTTATTTCATTCTAGCCCTGAACAGTATGATGCCTGGTACGAAGCACACAGGATAGGTAGAGTTAAAGTGGCACCCGAAGCTCTTCAGAACTGGCTAGGGTAAACCTGTGTTTAAACCAACGCCTAGTAAGAGCTTTTGATATGGCAGGCATTGTTCGAAGTACTCTGCATGTACAAACTAATCCTCAAAACAACCATATAAAGATCACATATATCCCTATTTTACATGTAAGAACAATGAGGGTTAGAGAGAAGGGAGACCACTAGGAAGGAAGTGGCTGGTCATGGACATGTACTTGGGCAGCCTCAACCAGGGACTGACTCAGGCTTTTTTAACCACTAGCCCACACTCAACATGTAAAATCTGATCACTGACCACTGTTTCCTAAGTCAGGCTGGAAATAAAATCAATCCACTCTCTTGGATACCTTGCCTTGACATCTTGGTGTAAAGATGGTGGCCAGTTGGTGTGGTGTGAAGTGGCCAGTTTACAGAAGGCTGGATTAAGCACGTGTCACCTGGGTCATTTTCCTGGCCACAAGCAACAAAACAAGCAATGAAGCAGCATTCACAGCTATCTTCCCTGGGGGCGCCCCATTAAAATAAAGCATGAGAATGACTTCCACTTTGAAACGGGCATGTTTAGTCAAAGGTCACGTGAAAGACAAAGGCCCAGGCACAGAGAAGCCCACTTGAGCACTGAGATGAGGCCAGGCCGTACCTTCTTGGTGAGTGTAGGTGCAGCAGACACTCCCTAGACACTCTTCCAGACTGCAGCTACCCGACCAAAGCATAGGAGGCAGGTGTTCAGTGTGCTCACATCTATTAAACGCTAGCACTAAAGTTCAAAGGAATGAGTGATTTCTGCATCTCAACCGAACTCTAGTCTCTGTAAAACAGGCAGTACCTTTCCTACCTAGCTCCACAACTAATGCAGAACGTGCGCTGAACTATTCAGAAGATCAGTAACAGAGAAACCCAAATACTTGTCCCAGACCCTGGGGACCACTCTGACACATCCCTCCCCTCCCCCCACCCGACCCCAGAATGCCTAGGCCTGGGGCTTCTCCTTGTTAAGAGATTCCAGGATAAGAACTAATGTCCAATTTTGACTTTTTCATAAAAGAACTGAAACAGCACTGAAGGAATTTACATTGGAAACAACTGCTCACAAATCTGGCCATTCCAGAGTATTCCTAGAGTGCTCGGAGGAAAATTTTGAATGTAGTTTACTCTAAAATTATTGGTGGCAATCACACCAAGAATTAATATAACTGGGTTTTTTCCCCCTCCCTTTCCTCCCCACCAGATGAGATGCCTTGAGTGGGTTCAGATGATTTAGCTGTAAATTTAATATATTATTCCAACCTACCCCTAATCATACAGATGTTGGTGGATCAAAAGAGACAGGTGAAAGAACTCTCTGTAAAGGTAAAGCCCATGCAAACACTGTCACGCATGCTGACAGTGGCGGATCCTACTACTAGCTGTAAGAGACCAAACTCCAGGCCTCTGAAGAACAGTGAAGTCACGGACCTAACTGTGGTGGGAGCTCGAAATGAGGCAATGAAGCTATTTGGTTCCTTAGGGACGGTCTGAAATCAACTACAAGGCATGTGCAACATGTCCTGTTAAAAATAAATAACATATGCTTTTCTGTACACACAGACACCCATTCAACTGCTGCTCAGTTCCTGACACGACTACCCTTCAATGCACAGCTCCACACCAATTCGATTTTTAAAAGTTTTGGGTAACATTGTCAGAAAAAGACATCTTGATGAACTTAGCAAGGCACGGGGAAGAGAATCATGCAGCACCATTTGGGTCAGCTCTTGAGCTGAATATCTGATTATCTCATTATCTGATCTGAAACAATGGGGGACCCTTGGGACAGCACTCCTGCAGCCCTAGCTTACTGTCTCCACCAAGAATGCCACCAAAAGATGTTCCAAGTGCCATCTAACTGTTGTTCATGCAGGCTGGGCAGCCTTCCCTGAGGTCATAATGGGCCCAACAGGCTTCCACATGTTCTCAGAGGCCTCCCTCTGTGTTTTTGCTTGCTTTTATGGAATTATGTTCTTGCTATGAGAAGTCTCTGAAGGAAAACTTAGGCTTTACAACTTTTTTTTTAAACAGTTTTGATCAAATTCAGATTGCAGCAACAATGGGTTTCTTCTTGACATGGCCTTAATATATAATACTCAGATTTTCACCAAAGTTTCAAAAGGAAAAACCTGCAGGGAAAAACTTTATGTGGAAAATGAGAACAGTTTCACCTGACCAGTAGGGTCAGTTGGTTAGGCGTCGTCCTACAAAGTGAAAGGTTGCTGGTTCGGATCCCAGTCAGAGCACATTGCCTGGGTTGCAGGTTCGGTCCCCGGTCAGGGTGCATGTGAAGGGCAACCCACTGATGTCTCTCTCACATCAGTGTTTCTCTCCCTCTCTTTCTCCCTCCCTTCCCTTCTCTCTAAAAATAGATAAATAAAATTAAAAAGAAAATGAGAACAGTGTGTCCGCCCAAGACTCAGAGCCGGGAAGCCCCACAGGCTCAGGGCTGCGTTTGTCCTGTGCTAACCTAACACTAGCAGGCGGTGAGCATTTCCCGTCAGGAGCCCTGTGACTGGGCGCATGACTTGTTCCACAGATGACCCGTCCCTGCACGGCTGAGCACCAGCTAGGAGGAAACAGTCCGGGTGGAGCGCAGGGCAAGCACCACGACAGTGGTCAGTGGGGAGAGGAAGTGCGTAAGGAAGAACTAAAACTGCTCTGCTGCGCACAAATCCCAGGCGGTGAGGAAGTACAGCCACCTCACCCCCTCCGAGGCCCCGGGGAGGAAAGCTGCCCGGGGGCGGCTTATCTGCACTGGCAGATAAGGGTTTGGGGAGGGGGAGGAGAGTGGGGGGCAGGGGACACGACGGTGTGCACAGCATCCTGGCAGGTATTTCTTTAAGATGTGAACGTTTTCGGAGGGCAAGGCAGGCGCTGGCTGGGAGCCTTCCACATGCCACACGGAGCAAATGCCGAGGATACTTAGGGTCCTTGTTGTTGTTGCCCCTTAGTGATTCCTTGACTGTGCTTCAAATTATGTTACTGGCTTGGCTTAGACAAAAGGCAATTTAATAAGAAACATAAATGTTGGACAATTCGCATTAAATCACCATCTGGCCCAAAGGAAATACTCATATTTAAAATGTATGTATCATCATCTGCCATCTGGGTAATCTGTTACATGTTTTATGGGAACTTGGAATTTAGACAAACCATTTTGAAACAAACACCTTTGTTCCAGGATAAACAAAGAATAAAGGCCTTGCACACAGAATCCCGTATTAAATATGTTTTCTTGCAAGCCAATTTCAGTGCCTAAACAAACCAGCATTATCATACTCAGAAGGTAAGAAAAAACCAGAACACGTAAAGCAAAAGTGAAAATACCAGGCATCACAATCTCCTCCTAAATTAAAGCAGTTCAGTAAACTGAGGCTTTGGCAAAGTATTTGAAATGAAAAATAAAATGGCTACCATCATAACTTCAAATGTGTGCATGAGGGCTGCACCCCCAGTACCCTCTCCCTCCCCCTCCCTCTCCCATCCTCTTTGTCCGAAGAATGGCAGGAAGGTGGTGGACGGTTTCCTTCTAAACGTAATTTCACCGATAAAGTGCTAGAAAAAATAAACCGCAGATTACTAACTTCATAAACAGAGAATGAGAACTGATCTTCACTTCTAATTTAACAGTGTAAGAATTCAGACAATATCTCAAGTTACGCCTTCTTAAAATCAAGTATTTCCATTAAGCAAATAAATCTTAAACTTTACTCCTCTAAGATTTGGCCATCTAAATATTAATTACCAGCATTGAGTCTAAGTCTAAATCTCACCTGGGTGAGATTTTTCTTTTACACGTTTCAGTCTTTATATCATGCCCAGGTGATTTTATATTATTTACCTAAAAAGCTAAATCTGACTGAATGTTTTTTCCACAGAAGCTGCTCAGATATTTTTGAGCAGTGCTGACCAGTGTGGCTCAGTTGGTTGGGCATTATCCTGCAAAGAAAAAGGTTGCAGGTTCGACTCCCAGTCATAGCACATGCCTGGACTGGGGCGCATACAAGAGGCAACCAATAGATGTTTCCCTCTGACACTGATGTTTTTCTCCCTCTCTTTCTCCTTCCCTTCCCCTCTCTCTAAAAAAAGTAAGATACTTAAAAAACATATTTTTGAGCAAAACCGGATGGAACAGGAGTCGCATCCTACCTACCATGTCAGGGAAGAAACCAAATGAAGAGCAACAGACTACAGAAACGACGGAGGGCACGCCTGAATTCTGAAGAACTGACGAAACAGTGAAAAGGATCTCTTGGATCCACCCACAAGGCTGGTCTCTACAGTGACGATCCTTACCGAATAAAGTGAAACGACACCAAGCAAGTGTGTTTTTAAACTACAGCTCGCTTGCGGCCGCTCTGTTTCATGAATATGTGTCGGCTGGTTTACTTCTCTGTGTGTCTCCCCTGCTTCTTCATTACAAGGTACTCGGCATGATGCCTGTTGTTTTCTCAGTGAGAAGGCGGATGACAGGTTGCCATTCTTTATGGTTTTCCCATATTCACGTACTTCTGGTTCTACTGGAGTGATTTGCTAATTTTGCATACATTCTACCATAACTGGGAAGTGGGTGATTAAAAACAAAGGAATCATGAGGGGGAGGAGGAGGAGGGTATCAGGGAGATAAGTGGTATGGAAGGAGACTTGACTTGGGGCGGTGAACACACAATACGGATGGGTTGTGGAAGTGTGCATCTGAAACCTGCATAATCGTTAACCAGTGTCATCCCAATAAATCAAAAATAACAACAAAGATATCCCCTCCCCACCAACATATAGAATCATAAAATGTTATTGATGGTCAAGGGCCTTCCAGCCATCTAGGCCGCATGTAAATAGCATGGGGTTCGTTTCTGTGTAACAATAGCTCAATTTTAAAAATAACTGATCTGTGCCGAGGATGGTGTGGCTCAGTGGATTGAGCGCCGGCCTGCGAAGCGAAGGGTTGCAAGTTGGATTCCCGGTCGGGGCACATGTCTGGGTTGTGGGCTAGGTCCCAGTAGGGGGTGTGTGAGGGGCAATCGATTCTTTCTCTCACAAATCGATGTTTCTCTCCCTCTCTTTCTCCTCCCTCCCCACTCTCAGAAAGTAAATAAATAAATAACTGGGCTAGCAACTAGTTATATACGTCAGCAGAAACTCCTGAAGGTAGTAACAGTTACCACTATTCCAAGTTTTCCTTCTAGAGAAATCTCACTAAAGATTACTTCCCTAATCTTCAACAACTAGTGATTTTTAAACAGCATAAAAATGGTCAAACACACACCAAAAGAGGAATTAAGCGAAAACCCTAGACGACAAATTTGCGATTCCCTGCCTGTAGAACCATCCCTCTGCCCTTTTGTTTCTCAGTGAGAAAGTGGTCCAGTTTCCTCAGGCTGACATGTTATTTTGTTCAGACACTTTCGTGGGCTGCTTCCTGTTCACAAACAAGTTTCTTAGCAATGACTCAATCTAAGAAATATGATACCGCCAGCTTACTGGAACTCACCCATTACGCTAGTCTACAAACTGCAAAGCATGATGCAAAGATAAAGCAAGACTGGAAAGTGACTAGAACAGGAACTTGGATTTTCTATTTTCACAAGAGACACACACATATTGGGCAGAAAGGAAATCAGAAAGTTACTTCCAAAAACAGCTGGTAACCCCACCGGCTGCCAGAAGTGCAGGGATCCGACTTCTCCATGAAAGGGTTCACACCTGGCCCCCAACCGAGCAGCGATCTGCAGTGTCTTTCATCTCATGGCACACATAAACTAATTATTAAAATTCTGCAGCATGCTGAAAAGTATTTTTTTTGCCAATATGACAAAAAAAGAGGTAAAACTGGATTTATTCACACCGGACAGCTACTGTTGTGTTGGCTGTTGTCGTTTTATAAATGTGACAATCTAAGGGGAAAGAGCTCAGTGCCCCGCATGTTTTAAACAGTCTGGCAGCACACCAGCTGAAAAGTGCTGCAGTGGAGTTATTTCTTGGTGATCTATGTCCGTCTCGGCAGGCTGCTGCTGCTGGCCCTCAAGGGATTTACGTAAGGGATATCACTGCTTTGCCAGCAGAATGGCTGGGTTTAATAAGCAAACAGCCATTTTTCTAATGTTTTTCCATGTTTGAACAAGCCATGGATGTATTCAGTTCTGGATGCTACCCTCCACATATGAAAGGAACTTCTCACCCTCGGGAGTCAGTCTTCCATCACTGTAAGAATTGACTCTACAGGGAAGCACACACACAGGCACGCACCATAATTAGCAACAGAACCTTCAGGAGCATTGGATCTAACTCCCCAACCTACTTTACCTTGGGCAAACTTAAAATCACTGGGTGTGCACTAACGAGGTGGCTCAGATATCCACTTGAGGTGGATACCCCACTCCTACAAGGCACCCCGGGGAGGAGGACGGGGCTCCAGCACTCTCGAACACTTCTGAACTCCCTGAGTGATCCTTTCCCCACTCTGGGTCCTGCGCTTGTAAAAAGCAATTATTTATTTCGATCTTAAAGGTCATTTTTTAGGTTTAACTACCTAGAATTAGCTTTCAAAAGTAAAGAACAGCACAGTCATTCAGGTAGGGGGCCAGGTAAGCCCCACGTGCTGTTTGCTGCTGTCAGCCAAAGACCTGTGCGCCCATGGTGGTGGCGAGCACTGGCGATGATGACAACTGTTAGGAAGAACGCGTACACTGTGTTGTGGAGAGAGCCTTTCAAGTACGTAGCTTCCTTTTTTTTTAAATTGCAGATCCCGTTAAAATATATCCCAAGGGATCTGTTTAACTTTTGTAGTGTGAACTTTTTAAAGTATGAGTTATTTTTTAAAATAATAAGCTACTAATGGTTACAACTTAATTTTACCAGAATGGCAGTAGTTACAATAAAGATGGTGGTC
>PVKM010014520.1:0-28924 GCA_004027735.1 Carollia perspicillata
GTTATAGGCTGGTGTTCTAGGCTGGTGTTCTAGGAAACACACCTGGTATCTAAGCCTAAAGCTTTCCCCACCAGCTCTTCACTGGCCGCGAGACACATTTTGATTTGAAAGTGGGCATGTTAGAATGGACTGCTTGCTATAACACAAACTCTGAAGAATCTCTTGCAAGGATGATTGTCCTTATCTCAATCAGAAGACACAGTAGTTATTTGTCTTTTCAGACATCTGCATGATTTGACCCTTTGGAAATATGAAGTCAGGTTTTCAATCTGCAGCAGAGGATGTCTCTGACGGATGAAACGTGATTCACTGGCAATGGGATCACCCCTTCACCTCCTTGGCTTGCTTCCTCCCCTCTCAGCAGCTCTGCTACATTCTTACTCTACTAGATGCCACCAGGTAGTTCCCACAAGTTTCCTCAACTGCAAAGGATTATTGCACAGAGCTGAAAGGAACAGAAGTTACTGAAGCCATCAAGCTTCCATAATATTTTTAAAAGATCATTTTTGCTTCTTCTATGTTTAACTTCATAATACTACCCATGTCAGCAGCTTCAATTTTTAAACATTTTTTTGGCAAGAACTATTCTAGCGGGCAGTGGGTCCTATTGATGAAGTTTACTCATGTTGTTTAACAAATAATTCTGTAACAGATACTGCATGCAGCATGAGAGGGGGAAAGGGAGTCAGTCAGGCCCTCTCACCCAGATGACTTAGCAGTATTCATATAACCTTGAGCCTGGGCCCGCATGCACAGAATCGCACTCCGTTATATAGTATTTTGACACCCTGCCAGCTTTGTGTGCATTTAGTATGTAAGGGAGTCAGGACTTCCCCCTGCGTGACTCGCAGCTTTTGGTGTGGGTGGATCACCCCACTGCAGAATACAGGCACGTCAGACATCCCAATGGCTCCGCGAATTTTCTTCTGTCTACCCAAGTCCCACATGAAATTGCCTGGCCTTGAATGGCTGCAACACAAAGGGCAGGGAAGAAGAATCTAGATGTAAACATTTACAAAGTGCTTACTCTGTGACTGGCACCATGTCTTACATATAGAGCTTACTTGGGGAGAAAAGAAGCTCTGGTTTAAAAAGAAAAGCCTTTAAAATGCAACTGGTAGGGCTTTGTTTCAATGCCCAATGGATTGCTTTAAAACCTAAGACCAGGAATCCAGGAATTATTTGTTTCTGGTTTCCAATAAAGCTTCATTAATCACCACAGATCACTGAAAATCAGTAAAATGTCATAAAAGCTTGCCTTCCATTTTCTTGCAAACCTGGTGCTGACACTTCTATAGTGAAGGGGTAGAAAATGGAGTGGATTAGACACGTTCTGGAATACAAATTAGTAGTTCCTGGCAGATAGGAAATATGTGTATGTATAAAACGTATGCATAACTCTGGTTTTGCTGGCATGAGAACTTTTTATTCCTTACTATCGATTCATTTCTTTACTCCTTTCCTATTTTCAAAGAATCACAGGTAAAATTTACTGAGTATTACCCATAGTTGATAGACAAAGACTAAGATTTACAGAGGTTAAGAAACTTGTATAAGATAAATTAGTAAATGGGGGGGTGACTTACCCCAGGGTTGGCACCTCATCAAATTTGACTCTAGAGTTTGTCCTCTTAAACACAATACTCCATAGTCTCCCCACAAAACAGTCAACAATATCAATACCGATGATCAATATCTTATTCTGTGGCCAAAGAGTACGAATCAA
The DNA here is from genome assembly GCA_004027735.1 of Carollia perspicillata. Classification (NCBI taxonomy): domain Eukaryota; kingdom Metazoa; phylum Chordata; class Mammalia; order Chiroptera; family Phyllostomidae; genus Carollia; species Carollia perspicillata. The sequence goes on from PVKM010014520.1 coordinate 1,727, forward strand.
CTAACAGCACCCCAGACATTAGGTCGAACCTGTTAACTGCCGTGTCCTCATTCTTTTTCTGTTTACAGAATATAGTCCATGTCTCTTCTACAGGAAAACCAGCCTTTGTAATCAACCCTAATTTCTTGTTTTATTTCTTACAATTTAAATCTGTAGTTTAATGTCTATGCATTTTTAATGACCAGAATTTGTTCTGGTTTTTACGTATAATCTAAACTAACACATATTACTGTCTGAGTGTTATGACACTCACGTGTTATAAATGCGGGCTTGTCAAGCAACAGCTGCCCAATGCTCTGCGATGCTTCTGCATGGGTTTACAACACACTCATGTTTTTAACCTAAAAAAAAACCCTCACTAACTCACATCTCCGGACCTTTCACCACAGTTATGGTAATAATGTTTTTAGAGTAAATGTGTAAGAAAACGGAACTGCAGAAGTGTTGCCATTCAATCAATTTTAGTGTTAACTTTAACGGTAGAGATTTGAAATTCAGGAATTCTTCCTTTTAATCCTGACTCTGCCAGTAATTAACCAGATGACGCTGAACACGTCACTTACCCTCTCTGAGCATCTGCTTCTTCCTCTGTAAATACTGTTCTCCTACCTGGTTGAACTATTATGATGGCCGATGAGATTACAGGAATGCACGTGAGTTAGAATTTTAAATGTAGAAGCCAAAAACTTATATGTGTGACCCATGAACTTGAACTAAGGGCTGGGGGTGTGTGGGTAGGAGGGGAGTGCAGGGTGGAGGGGAATAAAGAGGGTGGAAAATGGGACAACTGTGATAGCATAACCAATAAAATATATTTTTAACAAATTTAAAATGTTATTTAAATACAAAGTACTATTTTAAAATGAGTTGGTTCAGAGTCTTATTTGTTTTAGAGAGTTCATTTGCTAAAATCTAACCTGAGTTTCCACAAAGGTTATTCTGAGCGTGTCAGTTTTATGCTCAACACCGTCAATGGCTCCACATTCCCAAGTCCAACCAGTCTACACTCCTCTCAATTTTCAGGGCCCTCCGTAATCCACCTTCAGGCTGCCCATCCAGTGGCAGCTCCCACGGCTAACCACCACGGATTCTACGGCTCTTTGTAAGCCTCGACCAACACACTGTTAGTTAATTCTCTTCCTGTCTTCAAAACCCCAAAATTTCCTTGATGACCTCTCGATCGCCTGAAGACCTTAGTGCACCTCATTTGATGATGTCCTTGTTACGCTGCCTGATTTTTTTTTGTTTGTTTGTGTTTAATCTTGCTCTCCTAAATTAATTATAATCTCCTTAAGAGGGCGAGCCTGGTCTACACACTTTTTCAGAACATTTTTCTCGTATTGAGCACATAACTGGTGATTGTTTTTCCATCTCAGGGGATGCACTAGATGTTCACTAATAGTACCCATTGAGAGTGAGGCACTGTGCCCAGAGCTGAGGAAGGAGGCGGGCACTGCTCCCCTCCTCAGGGGGAGCACAGTGTGGGGAAGAGTCAGCTCTGTGCACAGACATTCAATACAGAGTTGCAGGGTTCTTCCTTAGGGGAGCCCATGGAGTGACACAGAACCAAACTGTAGGTAGTCAAGGCAGGTTTCACAACAGAGGTGGCCCTTAAGCTAAGAATCCCGGAAAGAATAAAAATCAACCATGTGAAATCATCCCAAGATGATTCAGCTAAAAAGGAGTTAGGATTCACCCAAGGCCCAGAGATGCACCATGACTTTTTGAGTGCCTTCATTATAATCATGTGCTCCTGACTCTTAGTTCAGCAGCTTTTCCACTAAGTTACATGGCTGTACTCAGCTAAGTCAGTGATATGCATAATGCATACTATTTTCCCAAAGTCAATGAATCTATTACCTTCATTACATTACTGGTCAAACATTTGACTTGAAATAAAATGCCCTAAATTCAATATCGGTATTTCCAGAGCAGATACAATTCTATATAATATGTGCTTGTATTTGATTTAGAATAACACTTAGGAAAATGAACACAACTTTATGGGACATTAAGACACACTTTGTCATCACAGGGGCTTTGGAGAGAACGGACACTATTATTTAACAGTGAATGCACATGATGTGTTAGCCACTAACAACTCTGTTTGATAGTCTTCCAGAACTCAGTCCAGGTAAATTCAATGAAGTCCTTTCACACATTAGAAAACTGTGATTTCAGAGAGTTTAAGGAATGTGCCTCAGGCCAAAGAAGACGGATGTGAAACTCAAAATCCCTGTTCTTCCCCTACATCCCCTTCTTCATCTAACTGATTGATTCGAGAGGTGATCTCTAACGAAGCTCTCCAAACCATGCCAGTACCCACAGCTTGCACTTATGTGTTTATTTGTATGATTCATCTGCTTCTGCCCCTGGATTCCAGGCTCCAGAAGGGCAATGCCATTTTATCCACCACATTTTATGCCCCGGTCCTAGTATATTGTTGGCACTGAATAGGTACTTGCCAAATAAATGGCATCTGCATCAGTGTCTGAAGCAAGAAACTTGGGGGCGGCTGATCAAAGACCCTTCAGGTAAGAACGACATGGTCTCAGAGCGGTGAGAGGTGCGGACATTGTCGGGGAGCTTCGGGCAACACAACTGTGTACCAGCTTTGAAATGTTGAGAAACACTCGCTAGCAATCTTACACTCTTGTGAATTGTAATAAAAATATCTAATGTGAAGAACTGTCAATGTACAAAGAATATTTTTCAGTGTCTTGCTATCAATTGCAACTGAATAAGTATAGCTTTTATATAAAATTATTTTAAAGTTAAAGATATTTTAAAGATACAAATATTTTAAATCTCTTTGTGTTCAAACTGTGTACGCATACACACAGGGTTGACTAGAAAGAAAATTTCTGATTTTGAATATCAGCATTTCCATAGCAATGAGATCCTATGTTTGTTTGTAGTTTGTTTTTTTAGTTTTGTTTTTATAAGCCCTTAGCTATAAGCTGATTCTGCCTAAAAATTTTCATAGGAGGATTTATACACAAATTATGTGGATGTTATAACTTTTAACTTAGAGTACAACAGGGATCTATAAAACAATTTTATCAGTGGTCATATTATTACACAGTATTTGAAGGCAGCCTTAAATAAGCCTATTTAATTCTTTTTCCCATTTGGCCCTGTTCTTTGCCTGATATAGCGCAATCTGCTATAACTCCATGAAAGATCGACTTCATTAATCTAAATGAGGAGATAGTTTTTCACCTTCTAATAAGAAGTGAAATGCTCGTCACAAGCTTATTCCATCCCTGCAAAGCGAAGGCAAGAAGAAGATTAAAATAAAACATTGTGTAATTCGTCTCTTACAGCAACACCCAGCAGCAGTATCATTGCGCCCAGCTTATAAATGAGAGAAACTGAAGCTCAGAGAGGTTACATAATGTGTCCTGTGTGACAGAGTGGGTAAGTGACCTGATCAGCATGCGTCATCTCTGGACCTCAGTTTACACACATGTAGCAAAAAAGTGGCTGCTCCATCGAAATGTGCCTGATTTATGTGATCAATCCATTAATTAATCCTATGCTTCTAGCACAGAGCTGGTACTTTGTAGGCACTCACATAGTTACTGATCACATATTTTAGTAGCTATATTTTTTGGGCAGCATGGGTAAAACCCATGTGATAATAAAAGTTTTCCTCTCCAGCTCGTGAGTTAGCAAGTGCCGGGGAGCTTTGCAGTGGAGCTGGCCGCCATGCAGGGCTGAAGGGTGGCGGCAGGAATAGATTGGGCCCCTGGGCTGCTGCTCCCTAGATGGGAGGGGAAGGTCCAGTGTACCAGAAAGGGTATCTGACACTCTGAGCAGTAAAATATTGTTAAATTCTACAGAAAGCTTAGAAAGGTAGTCAATATTGTCCATTAAATTTCAACGAACCTCAATGCATTGCTAATTCATGAACAATTACCCTGTGATCCAAACTGTCAACATTTAATCTTAACCTGACAAGAGGTTCCTTCTTAATTGTTTAAAAGCTCTTTAACTCTTTAGTACGTGGGCTGGATGTAGGTGAAAGAAATATGAAATCCCAAGGAGCCCTGAAATGAACTTGAATTTAATGATTATTAATAACGGACTGGCCCCAAAGACAACACTAGGCTTATGAAACATCAGAACTACTGAAACCGACAAGGGTCTCACAGGATCCAACATCTCAAGTGGCAGTTTCTGACTTAGCACCCATGGTGCTTTATTTATGTTACAGAGCCTTAGCTTCTGCAGAGATTAAAAAGATGCTCGGATGATCAAAGAATTTAAATGTGACTCAGTAGCTGCTGGAATTAAAAAAAACTATTTTTTAAAGTGTTCCAATAGGAGAAATATTAGACCTTACTTAAAAGTGTTTATTTGGTGCCCAAATCAAATATTCAAGTGGTCACCTCTACACAGAAACTGACCAATTCATCAATGGTGTGATTCCAAATTCTTTTGTATATTACTGAGGAATCAAAGTATGTGAGATTCCCAGACTAGCAGAACAATGTATCACAACTTACAGTTTAGCCGAATACTGCAAGTTTCTTAAAACGTGAAGTAGCATAAAACCAGACTGTCACCTTACTGTGTTTAACAAAGGAGTGAGACTCTTGCTGCTGCCATCCAGAGGGAGGTGTCCTTCCGCGTGAACATGTGTGCACAGACAGTGGGTGGGTGGTGTGGAGGCAGCTACATACCCTCATCCGTGCACTTCACGTCACTGACTATGGGTATTATCAAAAACAAAAGAAAAATAAAGTGGTGAGAGCATGTGGGAAATCGGAACCCTACTGATGGGAATGTAAAATAGTGGCACCACTGTGGAAAATGATATGGCAGCTCCTCAGAAAATTAAAATTAGAATTACCATACAACCCAGTAATTCTACTCATGAATCTATACACAGAGAATTGAAGGCCAGGACTCAAACAGATACATCTTATTTACTCATGTTCGCAGCAGCCCTATTCACAATAGGCATGAAGTAGAAGTAACCCCATGCCCATTGATGGATGGACCTTGAAGATATTATGCTAAGTAAAACAAGCCAGTCACAAAAGGTAAAATACCATGTAGTTCTACTAACATGAAGTACACAGAATATTCAAAATCATAGAGACAGAATATAGAATGGTGGTTGCCAGAGGCTGAGGGGAGGAGAGAATGAAGAGTTACTTTTTAGTGAGTACAGAGTTTCAGTTTTTCAAGACAGAAAAGCTCCAGAGATGGATGGATGTGATGATTGTGTTAACACACACACACACGCACGCACACACCCTCCTCATTCTGAAACTTGTTAGGATGGTAAGGAAGGCTTTATTCAGGACTATTGCAATAGGTGTCAAGACAATCACAAGAGGGGAGGCAGATCAGGCCAGTCTACCCTGAATGTAGTGAAGACAGCTGGGGATTTATAACCAAGCATCCGAGCAGCGGGGGTTGCACTGGATGATGGAAAATTACTAAGAGGACACATTGAAGACAGGAGGATTTTTACTAAGTCCACTTAACAGGATTCTTCCTGAAAGCAGGCCAAGGTGACCAGCTCTCACAGGTGGGTAGTCTCTCTAAACTTGACTGAGAAGGATTTTTACTACAACAAAACGAGGCAGCCTTGAGCATGAGACTTAAGGCCAGGGGTGGTTGAGATGAGCACTCAGAGGGTCTGACTCAGGTTTGGTCAGAGAGAGAGTCTTTATCAGGTACACAGCCATGTAATTCTCTCTCTACCTTGAGTCTCTCTCCCCTTTTTCTCATGATCTAACCTCTGACAATTTCATGTCTATCTCCCAGCAAGGTTAAGAACCTTGTTTAAGACAAAGTCTCTGTCTTAGACCAACATTTAGTATTCTAAGGAAATTATCTTATTTCTCTTGAGAATTTTCTTCTCCAAATTTTGTATTACTCCTCATTATCCTGGAGAATTTCTCCTGAAAATGGCAGCTTTGTGTCCATCTTTCTAAACACAATTCTGGATAAGTAGGGATATTCAGTTCAAACTAGAGTTGACTTACCACGTCCAATGTTTCAAATTCCATATTTCTTGTAATATAGCTCAAGTCTCTATAGGTTTTTGTTTTGTTTTCTTTTGTTTTGGCAGCCACGGCATTGCACTGTTTCACAGGGAGCCATGAGATGTTTTTGTACCTATTACTAAGCCTCTATTCTGTATGCTTGACTTTTCAGAATCTTTACACTTCTTCCTAAGTTATTCACTATTACATTTGTGCTACCGTGCTAGAGGCATGGTGTGCAAAATATTGTCAACACTGAAATTCTGAGAGATATTTTATAGAAATCTTCAATAAAATTGAACATTTGCTGGTTAGGTGGATAGCTCCTCTTCCATCCACTACCATTTTTATGGCCTCTGCCTCCCACTCTGCTGGCCCCCGTGGCAGCTCTGTGGAAGCTTGAGTTCTGGAAACACAACTGTGTCTTGAGACATCAAGATATGTTTTCTTATTTCTTATATCAGCTCCCTAAATTCATTAAGCAACTCATCCTGATTTCAAGTCACTGAACCCAAATGGTCCAAGCAATCTTGAGAAAAAAGAACAAAGCTAGAGGTATCGCTGTTCCTGATTTCAAACTACATTATAAAACTATAGTAGTCAAAACAGTTGGTAATGGCACAAAAACAGACATAAAGGTCAATGAAACTGAATAGAGAGCCTAGAAATAAACCCACATTATATGGTCTATTACTCTACAATAAAAGAGGTGAGAATATATTACATAATGGGGAAAAGACACCATCTTTAATAAATGGTGTTGGGAAAACTGAACAGACACATGCAAAAAAATGAAATTGGACCACTTTCTTATATCATATAGGAAAATAAACTCAAAGTGGATTAAAGACTTAAACATAAGACCTAAAACTATAAAACTCACAGAAAAAAAACAACATAAGCAGTAAATTCTTTGAAAACAGTCTTAACAATATTTATTTATCTGTCTCCTCAGGCAAGAGTAACAAAAGCACATATAAATAAAAGGGAACCCATCAAATTAAAAAGTTTCTGAACAACAAAGAAAACCATCAACGAGGTGAAAAGGCAATCTGTTGAATGGGAGAAGATATTTGCAAACGATATACCCAACAAGTGGTACCTATACAAGATACATAAGGAACTCATACAACTCAAAATCAAAATTAAAGAAAAAAATCCAATTTAAAAGATAGGCAGGTCTGAGGAAGACAAGTAGATGGCCAACAAAGATAGGAAAAGACACTCAACATTGCTATCATCAGGAAAATGCAAATCAAAACCACAATGAATTTTGACCTTATACCTGTCAGGTGGCTATAATCAAAAAGATGACAAATAGCCCTGGCTGGTGTAGCTCAGTGGATTGAGTACAGACCTGCAAACCAAGGGATCGAGGTTCGATTCCTGGTCAGGGCACATGCCTGGGTTTCAAGCCAGTTCCCAGTAGGGGGCATGTGAGATGCAACCATACATTGATATTTCTCTCTCTCTCTCCTTCCCGTCCCCTCTAAGGCTAAATAAATAAAAATTTAAAAAAGAAAGATGACAAATAAGTGTTGACAAAGATGTGGAGAAAAAGGAATCCTTGTGCACTGTTGGTGGAAAACACTATGGAAGTTCCTCAAAAATTTAAAAAGAACTACTATACCACCCCAAAATTCCACTTCGGATATTTATCTGAAGAAAAGGAAAATATTAAGTCAAAAAGATATCTGCCCCCCCTACATTCACTGCAGCATTATTTACATCAGCCAAAGTGTGGGAGCAACCTAACTGGACATCAGTAGGTGAGAAGAATGACATGGCTATTTTGATAGAAATGCACTGCAATTGTAAACTGCTGGGTAGTGTGGTCATTTAAACAATATTAAAATATGGAAGCAACCTAGGTGTCCGTCAATAGATGAATGGATAAAGAATATGTTCGATATATTACTCAGCCGTGAAAAAGAATGAAATCTTGCCATTTGCAAGAGCATGGACAGACCTGGGGGGTGGTATTACACAGAGTGAAATAAGTCAGACAGAAAAAGACGAATACCATAAAATTTCACTTACGTGTGGACTCTGAAATGCAATCAAATGAACAACTAAAACAAAACGGAAACAGACTCATAGATACAGAGAAAAACCTGATGTTTGCTAAAGGGATGGGGAACAAGAAGATGGACAGAACTGGCGAATGGGCTTGAGAAGTACAAGCTCCCAGCTATAAAGTAATTAAATCTTGGGGATGGTACAGAACATGGAATGTAGTTAAATAATACTATAACTTTGTATGCTGACAGATGGCTACCAGACTTGATGCAGTGATCACTTCATAAGGTAGTTAAATGCTGAATCATTATGTTGTACAACCAAAACTAACATAATATTGTATATCTATTATGCTTCCTTAAAAAAAAAGGACTCACTGAAACAAGATGTCACTGGTACAACCGGCGACTTTTATTTATGTGCTCTACCTTTTAATGACTATTTCTGATTTTCTCATTACACAGGGCTTTTGAAGGTCCCTGAACTCTTTGGTAATGAGAGCAGATCTCTCCATTACAGGAAGATTCTAGAATTCTCTAGAAAGAAGTTGAAATGGCAGCAAAAAGTTAAGGTAAACATTAGAAAAATTGGTCCAAATCCCAACCAAAGACATATTTTCGTTAAACATTAAAGCATTGATTTTAAAACATTTGCTTTGCTTAGTTAGAATTCGCTGCTCTGTCTAGTCTGTGACAACGGTTTTCTGAAAGCGGCTGAATGAATGAACTAACTATAACAGCTAACAGTTCCCTCGTGCAGATGTTTACTTACCGGCAAAATAAAATGCACTGTTTCTTAAAGCTTCAAGTCCTAATAGCACTAAGTGTTAATGGTGCTGAAATTCTTGGTAGCTTTTATCATCCATGGCAAATAAAGTTGACACAACTCAGTGCACAATTCTGGAAACCCTTACTGCCACACGCTGGCTAAATGGTGGTGATACTAAGATAAATACAACAGCCCATGCCTTCGAAGAGTGCTTAGTCTGGGGGACTATGCAGTTTGGGAGCTTGCAAGGGAGATCAGCCTTAGCTAAAACAACTCTCGAGATGTTCTACAGTGAAAGAATAAAAGGGTTATTAATCACGTTGAGAAAAAGCTTACGGATTTTGATCAACTAGAGAGAACACCAAACTGCATTTGGATGACAAGTCTACTATTTAGAAATCACTTAACTGGCTCACTGCTCCACAGAGAAAAACACATTTGTAACCTGACACAGAAGTTTGGGCCCGAGTCTAGGCATCTAACTCACTGTGTGTAATGTTGAGGAGTGCATTTTCCTTAATGGGCATTTCATGACAGCTCACTAGCCAGCGCTGAGTGTTGATATGGAATTAAAATATTGGGGGCTTCTGACCTTGGCAATCGTGGGGTTCTTGCTGACTCGAACTTCAGCTACACTGCAAGCAAACTGGTATCTGAAGGGACCAGCTCCAAGCGCAATACACTTGAGTAATTGGCTGCTAAAAAAACTACAACTCCTACTTTGAATTGCAGTGTAACAATAAGAAAAAATTGTCTTCTTCTATATGGTGGAAGAGAAAATCACCCATTAATGACCACGATGGAATATAAATATAACAGATGCTAAAATACTTAACATACTCATTATCCCAAGGCATTTAGTGATTAGCTATGCACATTGTCTTTTGTTATGCAAAAACACGCAGCCACTTTATTGAACATTATAAGGATTCCTCAGCAAGTAAAAATGAGCATGTCTTTGAGTTAACATGCTGTATAACACCAATCCAATTTTCAGTGGAAGCATAAACATCTTTCACTTAGTCATCTTGGCAAAAAGTATGCATTTGGTTCAAACCACACTACTTCCTCCTCTACATAACTCAAGCAAGCTTAATTATTTTTCTTTTATTTATCCTCTTAAACATAATTTTATGTCTGAATGCATTATACATTCACTCAAATTTCAATAACTGCTGAAATGTGAATTATATAGTTGTGATCTCTACAATTTTAAATATTCACTAAACATTCCCATTTAATTTTCATGAATTCTTATTTTCTGAGATGTTGAGGGTCTTAAAAGAGAGGATATATATTTTGTTCATCTCTGTAGCCCTAGTACCAAGCCTATAACTAACAAATGTTAGCTACATATTAATATATGTAAATACATATAAAGACATCATTGGGCTTTCTGCAGACTTATTTGCTGGATAAGGTCACATCGGTGACATTCTAGAGATGATCATGAGAGAAATTTGACTCCCAAAGACTCAGCCCTGACTAGAGCTTCCCATGTGCCTCAGGCCAGAGGGAAGAGGGGTTCAGTAGATCAGACAGCTTGTGACACTCAGATTTGAGAAGGAAGCGAGATGCACGAAGCTGTTGAGTTTTTGAGAAACATTATGCCATTCATTTGGCAGCACCTTAGCAGTGTGGGGTGGAGAGCGGTGAGGCTTCCAAGTAAAGGATCTCATAGGACACTTAGTGTTCTAAAGACAACAAAAACCACAAAGGGGTCCCAAACCGAAAAGTGATGGGAGCAGAGAGGTTTTATAAAGGAAAATTCACCTGAATAACAATAAAAAAAAATATGGGCTCTGCCACTTCAGAAGTGCATGAACACAGGGTCCTATTCAGCTCGATTGAAACTTGGCTCACTTCCTCATCTGCAAAAAGGGGGGTGACAACAGTATTTTCCTCGAAGAAGTGTTAATGAGAAACACAGTAATATTCACTTCCAATTTCTAAGCTCCTGCCATGTGCCAGGATTCGTTACATGAACTTTACCTGCATTATTGACCAAAATAACCCTTTCATTTTGATATAGGTAACACCCACCAAACAAAAAAAGTGAGGCCATTTTGCCCAGGCATCTTTATTTACACATTTCACTACACTGGCCCTAAGTACACTATGACTCAACGTAAATATGATGATCCACTTAGAGCACTTAGCACAACTAGAATTAAGTACTGACAACAAGGAGCATTTATAATTAAATGCCATTCAAAAGGAGGGCCCTCCAACAGATGAAGTGTTCAGGCTGGTATGTAGGTTGATGTCCTGCTTCCTTCACCAAAAACGTTTTGCTAGTTAGGCTCTACTACACAATGTGCTTTGTGATGAAGTTCACTGACAGCTTGGCAGAAGCACAGCCAACAACAACAACAACAACAAAAAAAAAAGGAAAATTCACAGAAGATGGAGTCGTTGCCCTGCATTTCAACACACTGTTTTACTTACAGCCTTCTGGTGAAACACAGGGTAGCTACATTCTCTCTTGGACAGTAGAAGATAGCTAACATGTTCCTCCCCAAAGTACACACTTCAAGCTACACACCCCCATTTCCTCCATTATTCCTCTGTCATTCTCACTGGTTGTCTCAGCGTCATGCCCGTTGGCCTTTGGACATCTCTCAGGTGTGTCAGTGTCTCTTTTGAAACCCAGTGTTCACAGCTTCACCGAAAAGGCAGGTATCACAAAGGAGACGATTGACAAATTTCAACAGACCTAAATGGGAAACAACTACATGTTGAACAAACCCTAGCATAATTCAGGATGTGAATCTCTGATTCCCTGCATCAGAATCACCCTTGGGCTTTTGAAGATTCAGATTCCAGAATTCTAACTTGACATTTTGTATCAAATTTTCAGTGGGGAGTGTTTACAAATTTATATTAAACATGCCTATGTACACGTGTGTACACACGCACATCAACCCCACCTCCTACCACAGGCAGACTTACACACATAGGTACCAGGCGATTTGGGGGCAGATTTAAGTTTGCAAACAATCTTAATAACAAATAACACTCAAAATAAATATTCATAACATATACAACAGAAAAATAGGTAGTATCTTTAATGTGCAAAGAGCTATTATGAGTCAAAGAGGCAAGCATCAAGCACACTGATTTAAAAAATTGAGCAAAAGCTATCAACAACCAATTCACAACCTGCCCCCGCCCCCACAAATAGCCAATAGACTCAAGAAAAAAAGATCTCCTTCACTACACATACACTATCCTTTTTCCTCAACTGTGAAGTAGAAAAAGCTCTGAAAATAAGATTTTCTAGCTTCACGCAGCAGGAGATCTAATGTGACCTCAGCTTATTTGGTGACAAAACCTGAGGAGAAGGGGGGATGGTGATGGTCTCTGCATGTCCCACTGACATGTCTCACTGCCGAAGGAGGCATATTTGTTCGCTCACGATCTGCTCTGCTGCCCCCAGCCCCTGAGATGGCTGTACTGTGTACTGTTTTGTATGGTCTTGCTAAAAGTCAAAAAGAAACTCAAAATTTGAAAGAGTTGTTGAACTAGTCATCATGGATATGTGTAATTAAGAATGTGTATCAGAAGGAAATACTCATCTGTTTTTGCCAATCTAGTTGGAATCTAGTACCGTAATTTTCAGACTATAAGACACACTTTTTACCACATTTTTTGTTTCAAAAATTTTTTTCCTATTTTCCTTCTCTAAAACCTAGGTGCATCTATTTTTTGAACCATAAGACACACCTAGGTTTTAGAGGAGGAAAATAGGAAATAATTTTTGAAGCAAAAAATGTGGTAAAAATGTGTGTCTTATAGTTCAAAAAATATGGTAATTCGAATCCAATATTCTTTATGGGTAAGGTGAATGGTAACCTTCCTACACTTGTCATGGAATGATAAGTAAAACACCCTTTAGAGGGAAATTTGGCTGAGCATATGAGAAGTCACTATAATATGCAACACTTCTAACTTAACAAATAAACTTCTAGGAATTTATCTCAACAAAGTAATTATTGTATCATGCTCACTGCAGCACCATAAACAGTAAAAAACATGAACACAAATGTTTAACACTAAGTAATTTGTTAATTCCATCACAAATGAAATTAGAAGACATTCATGAAAATGATCATGTGAAAGAATATTTCATGATGTGGAAAATTTTAATGACATCTTATGAAGCAAAAAAGCAGATTACAAAACAATAATACTGTAGTTTGTGATTCTGTTTTGGGAAAATATGTACACGACTATGTGCAATAATTAAAGTCTACAAGCAATGATGGATATACATGGATGACTGCATTATAATTTTATTTCTTCTTTATTCTGTCTGTGCTTTCCAAATTTTTTGCAAAGAACTTGCAATGCTTTTGGCAATTTAGAAAGTTAATACATTTTTAATGTAATACTCCACACTCAACATGATTCTGCTGAAGTGTTCTGACCGTGATGAACTAACGTGGTGCTATTACTCCTTTAATCCCAGACCCTTCTATTAACACAGTCCACGCTGACCTTATAACAGATGAATAAATTATGTATTTTTAATTTGGTGTAACAGGCTTTCCTACAGGCATAATCACAATCAATAATAATGCTAATAATAGTAACAACACTAAAACATCATAGGAAAAGAAGCCTAAAGAAATTACAGGTAACCAGGGCCATATTGCGGACAACTCTCCAGGGAGCCCCTTGCTCATTTCTCACCTCCTTCTCTGCCCGTAATCACAGGGATGGTGTGAGGATGTAAAAACGGGCAGGATGGGGGGTTCAACGCCAAAACAGAAGTTTGAGATAATATATGTGTTTTCCTTTTATTGTCTAAATACCACTGAAATTAGTGACATAATATAAAAATGGAGTAGGGAAAGAAGCAGCATAATGAAGCAGAGAACAAGAGGATGTACCAGAAAATCTCCTGTGTATTTAAATAATTCCAGAGCACAGCAGAGACAGAGGCTTTCGATCTATTTACAGTACTCACACCACACGGTCACGTTAGCAGGAAAAGAAGGACACCCACATCTGACTGACGAATGTGCAGGCAAAATCAAGTTCAGCATGTATTGAACAGTAATGCACTACCACGAAGGATGAGGCAGGGAAGGAGAGTTCTTCTCATAGTTTATTACATTTATAGTTGAAAGCAGAAAACAATGAAATCACATGTTATCATCTCTGGAGATGTTGAAAGGTTGTTTTACTTTATAAAAATTAACCACAAATTCCAGATAAAAACTTAGTAAGCACTTCTCTTAATGTATTGGATACCAACAGTAAAAATGGTACTTAATGGTCCAGAGGGTAAGAAAAAAAACCCCTAAAACCTCAATATTGAAATAGGATCAACCCACCAGCTGGTTGTTCATAAAGCGATTTTAATACTCATCCAGTATCTACCAGAATAAAATAAGCTCAACAACTAATAATGCAAAATGAAAGAGCAGTAAGATACTTTTGACCTTTGGACTAGCAAAAATTTTAAAAGATCAATAATACCCCGTATCAGCAAAGACGTGGAGAAACTCAGGTGTATTAGTTTCCTATTGCTTCTGTAACAAACTGGTACAGACTTTGTGCCTTAAAACAACACAAATGTATTATCTTGCAGTTCTGGAGGTGAAATTTTCAGAAGAACTCTCGGGGAGCAAAATCAAGGTGTTGGCAGGGCTGCCTTCCTTCTAGAAGCTCTAGGAAAGAATTGCTACTCTACCCTTTTCTGATTATAGATGCCACCTGCATTCTGTGGCTTACTGGCTCTCCTTCAGAGCCAGGAGTGTGGGACCAAGAAGGCTGAGGGCAGCCGAGCACACACACACACACTCACACACACGGTGGAGAGGCCCCCGTATGGCGTGTGCGAAGGCCTACACCATGAAAATGCATTAGGACTTGGGTGGTCAGCAGCAGTTTCAGAATTCACGGATTATAAACTGTAGCTGTGGGATGGGGAAGGGAAGGAGGGTCATGGGAAGAAGTCTGCAGCGAGGCATGGGCTAGATGCTGACAGGCTTAGTATGGCATGCAAAAGAATTTCTATTAGAGGGATACGGAGGGTGAGATTTTTTGTGTTGTTAGATTGCGCTGGAGAAATGTTAAAAGGCTAAAAGCAAAGAAAGAGTACTGTGCTCCTACACATGAAAGCTGATGGTAACCTGAACTAAGGCAGAGGTTAAAGAGTCTAAAAGGCGAACAGATTCAAGAGATATTTAGCAAGAAGAACATATAAGCTTGATGACTGACTTGAAAAGTGGTATGGAGAAATCTCAGGTGTTTTCCAGGTTTTTGGCTTGAGTCACTGAGTGGGTAACGGTCTGAGGGATTCATGGGAGTGGATTTGGACACGATGAGCTAGAGAAGCCCATGAAGCATCACGGCGGACATAGCCAGCTGGCAACATATTTGGTACATGTTTGGTTTTAATTACTCAGCATTCACAATATGCATCATAAGAACGATGTAGTTTTATAGGAGAAATACAACATTCTGAACAATTCCCCCAAATTCATCAAATACAATAAATTTCAAGTAGCATCTGGCAACTTGTCATTTTCTTGCAGTTCTGTTATGTAAAAACCTCTGAATCAAAGTAACAACAAACATTCACTTATCACTGGTGCATTCACTTAGAGCAGTGGGTATTAGAGAAATAACCTTTGGGCTAAATAAAAACTCGAGTCCACAGGACAAATTCCCTAGTGATTCCGATGCCACTAGGTAAGCGGAAGACACAAGACTGCATTTGTAAGCAGCACACAGCCGGCTCTAATGTGGTGACCATGCTCGCGAGAGTTACCTGCGGAGCCCAGCAATTTCCACGCACAGCTGCAAGCTTAGTAAACCCGCAGAAACTCCTGGCGATCTCCCCACAGAGAACTCACATTTTTCTAAGAGTATTGGTGATTCTTCTGATCAGGGAAGGGTGTGTGAATCATCCTCTCGCGGGCACCTCTACTAGCAGATTATGGCTACAATGCAGTGTCACTCCGCCTCTAACTTCTTTATATATCAAGTTATTATAGTTTTCCTTAGGTAAAATGAAAAGACACCTGGAATGGTTCATCTAATTCAAAGCGTACCTCTGAAAATTTTTTCCATATAAATTAATTCATTTTTTTCTATCTAGATTATAAAATGTGATTTGCAAAAATATCACACTTCCAGTATCTTTTTTAATTAGACTACCATAAAAATTCTGTAACACGAATAGAAAAAATTGGCATGCTGTACAGGAGAAAATGGATTCCTAGAAATGAAGCGACTGAACCTAGGTCACACTGCACTAAGAAATACAGTCCTGGCTTTTTAGTCTATTGCAGGACTGTTCCCATTATTCACTAAGCTTCCTGCCACCCATAAAGTGCTTTGCTGCGGTTACTGTGTATATTACTTAATTGGATATGTACGACAATACAAGGTACAAAAAAATGTATGGGCTTTGGAGTCAGAAAGCCTGATTTTTTTCCCCTAACTCTCTTTCTGCTAAATCCAGACTCTAGCTGTCTGTCTTCGGAAATCCTCATTATAGATAATGACACTATCAACTTTGTGTGGGGGCGGGAGTTGAGAAGATCAAGTAAAATAAAGTGTGTCTAAGCATTCAGGAGAGTCCCCGGTATACAGTGAGTGCTCGGGGAACGCTGCCTTTTATGTTTCCTTCTGCCTCTCGCTCTCCCTCCATCTCTGTTTTCTTATTAGTCCAGTTGTGTTTCCACTGCCCTTCTCAGTAGCTTGTTTCTCCTGTACACCTAAAGGGTTCTCATTAGTCTCCCGGTGTTTGGTCCCATCTCTAGTCTAAGTAGACTAGGCTTTGAGCCACTCGCTGCACAACATTCCCCGAGGCTCTCCTTGCACGGCCAGCTCTGGAGAAAATGAACCTTTGACTCTGCAACTGCCTGATGGGATAGAGGGTTGCGATTTGGAAGACACAGGTTCTAGACTGGGCTCCACCACTGACTAACTTTATGACCTCGGGCTTTAGTTGTATATATCAGGTTATGATTATGTGGTCCTAATTATTCCTCCAGCTTTGGAATTCTACAATTCTGAGATATTATTAACGTTGTCTGTCTAAGAATGGTTGTTTTTCATCTTTTTTATTTTAGGCATGAGTTAAAATGAATGTTCTGAGCTCCTGGGGGTTGCTGAATTGGCTTCCATGACTTCTCATTGCCGACAACATTTTTTAACTTGTTCCTTAGCTGTCCTTGTATCTTAAAAACTTAGTAGAGGAGCCCACAGAAAAAGTTTGTTTTCTTGACACCTCACTAAGAGTAGTTATGAAGTATTGGCCCATCTGTACTGGGAGGAGTATATTTGAAATGGATGTCTGTCAGTAGGGCTTACATTTAGCATCATTTACAACATTCTGACCTAAAGTACAACCATACTTTGAGTTGAAAACCTGCCCCAGGAGCACTGGGGGCCAAATGAAATGATTGAATGTGTTGGTCTTCAACGCTGCATTCTTTATCTTGTGTAAGTGTTGCAAAGACAAATGGCAACTTCTACATGACTTCCAGGGCCAACTGTGACACACTCATGCAAAGATGGGGGTGAGGGCTAAGGGGGGGACATTGTTTGGGAGCGGTGATCAGGCACTAATCATTCCACAACACCTAGAAATAATCATGCAACTTGTGGAAAAATAAAATTTGAAGGAGTTATATCTTTCTGCCTCATATGGCTTTGAAAAATTATTGCTCATGTGAAATAGTATCAAATTTACATCTTCCCAGTTTTAAAATCATGTTCTAGTTCTTAAAAAAAAACAGCTTGGGGTTTGGAGTATTTAAATTGGGATAAAACTTAAATGTCTCTATTTTCCACTTGCTTAACCAAATCTTATAATGCCTTCAAGCTACATTTTCCCCACGTTATCCATAAAGACTTGAGTGATCTCTTTTGCTCACAATAATCCTCATAAAACTTACCGCCTGTTTCAAAACTGTGATCTGTATCACATGCTCACCAGACTATTAGCTTCATTTTCAAGTGTGTTTGTCACTCCAGTGCTCATGGTTGGCTCCTAAAACTCCTCTTGCCTGTTAACCCAATGCATCCAACTCAACTGTTACTTTCTGCCGAAATTCTCCTGCTCTCACAAGTCACCTGCCAAGGCGTGTTCTCGTGGCAAGTCCTGTAGACTTCCCACGTGGACGGACTCCTCCATGCTGCATGGATATGATTTACCATGGTAAGTATATCTGCTATTTGGAGGGTAATTGCTGGGGTTACTAATAAATATATCGAGGTTCCCCTTTATGACTCTCCTTGAACAATCTCTCTTTCCACTGGACCAGCAGTGATGTCAGATACACAAAATGGTGACAATAAATAAAGCTGAGACTCAACCTCTTAGGCACATAAACACAGCAGGCATTTATGGTGATTCTGGGTGTTACTTCAATTATAAGTCCTTATTCCATATAATCACTTGGGACCTATGCCAGAAATGACCATTACTGTGCTTTCAAACAGGAGTATAAGGAAAATCAAGATGTAAAACAATTGTGAAAAGGAGTTTAAAATACTTTGAAGAAAGCTATACAAGTATTTCCAAAGCTGAAGAATATGTCAAAATAAAATGGTGGATAGACATTTAAACAACCCTTTCTTCCTAAGTAGCATGTAAACAAAACTAGTTGGAATAACTCATTCTGAAAATATATGCTAATTCATCTAAACACCATGGCTGTTTAATTAAAATAGGTTCACACTTTTGTTCTGCCCCATGTTCTAAAGGGACTGATTTTCCTCTCAACAGCTATGACCTCAACAGTAGCGCCTTTCTAAAGTCAGGGCAATGGCGTTTTAAAACAAAGTCTACCAAGAGTCATAATGTCTGCTTTTCAAGTAGTCAACCTATTTCAGAGAACCATGCACAAAACAGAAAACAAACACATTTTAGATGTTATACAGTGAAATGTTTGTAGGATATGATTTTCATAATTATTTTTTCAGTGTTTTAAGAATTACTTTTGAGGAAATATAACTTCTTTCTAAGTGCTCTTCAACTAGAACAAGAGTCCTTTTAACACTTAATGGAGCAATTTATTCATATTTTTATTTAGATATTTAATATGTATAAAATTATAATTCAGTGGAAATGACCTAATCTAACATTATTGATGGTTCATTCTCCTGCTGTTGGTAAATATTTTACATCTGGAAAATCTCATGTTCTTGGGCTTTTCTGAAATAATGTTATGTTCATTTTCTTTATTTATTCTGTCATTCAGCAAATACTTACAGTAAAACTGCGGTGCATTGAACGTGAGCTACTTGTGCAAATACAAACTGAAAAAATACCTTTCCTCTCTTCAAGAAACTCACCTGTGACAGGAGATAGGTAGGTACAAAGGCACTAGGCAGGTGCCTAGATGAAATATAAGAAAGACGTGTGGGAAAATGATATCAGTAGTGCGAGGATTCGCCAGAATATAATCCTTGAAACTTTCTTCTTCTCTTTAAAAGCCTCTCCTCTACAAGAATTCTCTCATCACTTTGAAACCTATAAAGCTATAATATTACACATATAATGTATTTTATATTGTGTATCTGTTTATATACATACACTTAAGATACACACAACTGACAACCTGATGAGAAAAGCCTTCTAGAGGAGAGGTTGTCAAAGAGAAGAAAGGTGTGTGTGTGTGTGTGTGTATGCGTGTGCGTGTGTGTATATGGGTATATATGTGTGGAGATACACACGTATGTATATGTGTACATATGGAGAAAGAATTATAGATATAGATACGGACACAGATATAGATACAGATATAAAACCTCTCCTGCTGGGCATTTTGTTCAGCAGATGCCACCTTGATGCCAGACGACACTGATTTTGTTGTGAAACTCAGCACTTTAAAATTTTCTGTACACCAGTGCCCTAGAGTTCAGTTATATAAAGCATTTATGAGAGACAAAGAGTAAATAAAAACTTAACAACAGATATAACTTTCATCAGTCTCCGTGGTCATGACCACTGCCAAATCTCGCCCGCCTGCACCCATCCACACACCGGAGAGTCCTGCTGGCTCCTGGAATCACCCCCACCTGTCGCGGTCTTTCTGGCGCCGCGCCTCGCCTCGCCTCCCTTCCTCCCTCCTTGTCTTCCTCTCTCTTCTTTCTCTCTCTCTCTTCCTGTCCAGTAAAAAGCACAGAGCATGCTTTCTCATACGAAAAGAAACTTCCTCTCTTCCAAAGCCTTCATGTCAGCCACTAGATCCTGGGTCAGTGGGGGAGATTAATTTAAAACGTGACCCAAGTAGAAGTGTTTACCTTCTACCCGAATAATTCTTCTAAATAAATAATTCTTTCTAAAATGTCTCTATTTTTCTCCTCTTACTTGGTCTATTAAATTCTTAGTTCCTCTATGTGACTACAAAGTCCCGTGGACTCTGCCGGTGACCTCTGATCTCCCCCCTGCCCCCCGTTTCCAGCATCTGACTCGAAGAACATTAGGAATGAATCTGTGCATGTTTTCTCAGCTTAGCGGGACAAAACTGACACAACTGACTATATGACTACTCCTAGCTAGAATTTTTTTCTTGTTTCTTGTTCTGCCTTTTCAAATTTTAGCTGCCTGCCCTCCTCCTCTCAACCTCTCCTTTCGTGCTTCCCCTACCACTCAGTTGACTCTGATCTCTCTCTCTCCCTCTCTCTCTCTTCCAAAAGACACGTGTCCTCTTTGCTTACTCCACGACACATCACATTTTTAACTCGTATATCTTAGATATATCTGCTCTTCAGGCTAGCAGAGGGGAGGGGACATACCTGCAAATTAAATACTTAAATTGAACAGGTACAATAAAATCAAGTGCTATAATTATAAATATTAAACAGAATCTGAGATAAAACTTCCTTCAAGGGAAGTGTTCTTTACAGTTTACTTCTCATGTTCTGTAGTGATGGATGATTTTTATATAATGTCATGTCATATCTGTTTATGCCTTAGTTCTAGAGACTTTACTCAAACTACAGAAAAATGTGATACAATAAATACTTTTCACAATAAATGCAGAAAAATCCTGTAGTAAATATTCACAAAAATAGCCATACTTTTGCTACAAGTATTCATAATCAACACACTAATTTTTTTAAATAAAATTTTTTCAGCAGTAAGTAATTCCATATTCTTAGGGTTTCTTTTCTTTTTTTTAACCAAACATTAAAATGTCTTTTGATAGTGTAAGTTAAATTTTCCTATCATTAGAAAAGCCTGGAGTCAATTGCTTTTAAACCACTTAAATAATTTTAATGAGGACAAACCTTTTAGTGAAAGTACTCACTCCATTTCCACGATTTTTGCTACTTTTCTACTTTTTTTTCCCTGAAATATGGGAGTACAGAATGGATTAGATCACAGTTTAGCTGGCTATAGTCTTATTAGGATATTTGTGTTATATATTTGTATCCATCTTGAACATATATGCCTTCTGTGTCTGCTTCTTTAAACTCACTCTCTTACTACACGTGTTAGTTCCTGTAACTTCAACATAATGTTCCTTAAGGGGGTCAGAGTTTGCCCAAAACTCAGTGCGGAAAGGCAGCTTCTTTATCCTCACCAAGCAGTTATTACTCTAAGCTTACTGCTGCCCATGTGAGGCTCTGTATAGAGTTATAAGCTGCTCTATAGGGACAGAAATGCTGATTTGCAGTCCAGGTACAAAGTTCCAAGAAGTTAAAAGCAAGAAGAAATGACATGGTTGCTATGAGGAGGAGTTGGAATAGTTCTCAATGGTAGGGTCTAAATGAGCAGAGACAAAGACAGACCCCTCTGGGGAGGGAAAAGAAGCTCACAGGCATCCTGGAGTAAGTGTGCTGTGGTCAAGAGCCAAGCAACCAAGCCCTTTGGTCTAGGAAGAGCTTGAGCACAGGAGACGTGGGAGAAAACCCAGCCAGGGCCTGACCATGGAGGGCACTCAGAGAGTGCCCCTGCAGTCTGGACTTTACTCTTGGACAATGAGGAGCCACTGACTCCTGCTGGCTGAGAAGTGACACGCACAACATGGAGTTTCAGATTGGAAGGTTATGAGGGTGAACTGCATAGGGTATTGGGGGCAGGGACATCTGGAGGCAGAAGGTTCTACAGGAAAGTATTTTACGATCATACAGAGGAGAGAAAGGACTGGCCTGGTGGCAGAGAAATGAGACCGAAGGATTAGGCTATGAGAGACGGAGCAACAGGCTTGGCTAGCTGACTCAGTGTTGGGGGAGAGAAAAAGAGCTAATAGACTTACTCTGGGGGGCCCAGTTTTGACATTTTATATTAGACACCTAATAATTTGGCTGTTGAGGCCTAAACTCTTTCCTCTTTTCTTTGGGACTTCCTTACCCCCAGACGGTTCACAGATGGGCACAGTCCAATCCTGTCCCAGCAATCTGGAATTTGGCCTGGCACCTAGGGAGTGGTCTCCCTGTGTTGGTTATGCCATCTGTGATCTGGGAAGCTGAAAAACCACTTTAGAGTAAGCGAGAAAAAGAAAGCAAAAGTGGAGAAAAAAGACAAGCTGGAGAGGAAAAGGTAGGTCTGGATTCCCTGTTACTCTTCAGGCTCTGCTCTCATGCGTCCCCCAGGCACAATGTGTCCTCCAGGATTCTGCAGGGCCTGCTCATGAACACAGGAAAATACCTGTCTTTGATTAAGCTGGTTGGCAGGGTTATTGTTACTTGTAGCCAAAATGAATATTCCTCAGTACAAACTTTCTCTCTTCAGTGGACTGTTGCTCTGGCCACTCTCTGAACCCTTCAGCACTCCACAAGTCAGCAAACATTTTCAGGCCATTTCCTTCATCCAGAATGTCCTTCCCTCCCCAATCCTGTTGATTCTGCCTGTACGAATCCTGGTTACACTCCTTTCTTCCATCTCTCTCTATTAGCTAGGTTTTGAGTCCATAATATCTGTAAATTGTAATGTTACATTTTCCCACTTCAAATCCCTGCTTTCAGCAGACTTACTGGCAGAATTGTTAAAACTATGTAAAGTTAAGTGGTGGATGACAGTAGGAAATCAGGAAATTTATGCTCTCACATATGTAAGTTTAAACAAATTCAAAAGACAGTGGTCTGCTTGTCTACTAATACCTTTGACTCTTAGATGGGTTCAAAGACATACCAGTGGGCCACGTGGACGAAGCTGATATTCCACAGAAGGAAGTATATTAGTTAAAAGTATTAAGTGGAAAATAATAAAAAGTCTGTAGATAAACAATACATCATATATCATTGCATAAGTGCTATAAGTTCAGTTTTATAAACATCCAGAAAAGGTTCTACGGCAAGAGAGAGACAAATACGGAACCCACCAATGCTTTCTTACTCAAAATCCAGGGCTCTCTCCACTCTGTGAAACTATCCCACTGGACATAGAAGAACGAATACACCAATTTTTACATGAGACAAAGTATTCAATTTTATGTCTTCAAATAATTTTTCAACTAATTTTTAAAGCAATAATATATTTTAAATTATCATCTATTAAAATAGCTATATACTCTAGGGACCATGCCGAACTTAATGTTTAGGATATATTATATACAAAAAAGACAGTTTTTCTCTTCTATCTCTTTTAAGACATGACAGAATCTTTCTTATAAAGGTCTCTTGTTACCTCCAGAAATGAGAAAACCAATCTGCTATCCTGTGAAATCTCACATAAATTCAGAACACAATGGAGTAGACTTTCCTTCAGCAGTGGTAGCCTTTGTTCTAATAACTTACAATGCCTCTGGAGAGAACAATCCCAAATTACCTTATGAAAGCAATAAGAAGATGTCTAGCAAATGGATGGGCATATAATGAGCAAGATAAAATGCCTAGAAACAGTTAATGTCTCTTTCTGTCTCATTCAAAAGATACTCCTAAGACCCCAAACCATTCACACTGGAAGATTACACAAGTAGCACTGGTTAGCATGATGCTATTGTACAAACAATCTGTTGCTAAGCAAAGCAGAAATACTGTTTACATGAAAAGGAAGGGTCTCTGGTGAATACTGAAAGTGATCATTTCCATAGCCAGGAAAAGCATTTTTACATTATTCCATTTCAACTGCTATAAAACCTGAGTTGCTTCGGCAATTGCTTATCCCCATTTTGCTGGCTCTATAGCATCCTCATCTCTGCAGCTTTCCATTTACTAAGTGACAGGGGGTCTTTGGTGGTTTGTTTTCTTTTGTTTTGTTTTCCCTGAAGCCTTGGCAGGAAACACCGCCATGCTGCAGGGTTTCTAGGGGCCCACCTGGCAACGTTCATTCAAGGAATTTTTGGTGCCCCTCTCATAAAAGCCCGGTTGGCTTATCCTGGTAAAACTGCTGAAAATATGATCAGAGGAGGCCCCATTAATAGCAGCTGGGAACCACGCACTCCTCTAGCTTTACAGAGCCCTTGGCTGCATAGTGTGCGTTATAGTCAGAACAAAGCACAGAGCAGCTTCAGTGTGAAGAGGGGAACACAAAGACACCTACCTGCATCACAATAAGGAGGTCAAAGACTAGAATGAAAGAAGCCAGGAAAGCTCTGGAAACCTCATCACTGGGCAAGAAACCTCGATTCAGCTTGTCCCAGCTGATCCAGTCAGTGGTAATGACGAGGACAACCACAGAAGTCAGAGTGAACAGAACCGTCCTGTAAGAAACAAGACACTCATTAAAGAACATCAGACATAATAATGCAGACAGTGGGGAGGGCACGTTTTCTGGGCTATACTCAGTGACTGCCCTTTGCCAAGTGCCTTCTGTAAGGCATAGTCATCAAAAGGAAGATAAAAAATGGAAGTAAATTAAGTGCTTTCTTTCAAAAAGTAATTAGAAAAAAGTATAATTGCATCTCCTTCAAGATTTTTCCCTTAAGGACTTTAAGACAAGGACTACAGAAAAAAATAATTAACAATAAAAATATCACAAGTGACCTTGGTTAGAGGACGTGTCACAGACAGAACACTGGTGTGTAATTCTCACCACACGCACATCGTTTACTGAGGGTGGTGAACACGTGTGATGGTAAACGGGTGAAGAAGTCCTTAGGTTCTGTTTTTGCCCAACAAAAAAGAGGGATAGTGAGATGTCACACGGTCATCCTCACGGCCGAGGAGCTCCATAGAGAAACCACCTCTACAACCCTACAGTGGCTTCTTCTCCTCAGAGGACTCAGGATGTAGATGGCTTGTGGCCTCATGATCTGCCTGGGTCACACCACATGATTGCCCATTTCCTGTCATCAGATACTGGAGGCCTGAGATTTTCTCTTATAGATCTGTGTAGCCCCCATAAAATCTTGCATAATTATATGCAGGTAAAATTCAATGAATGTTTGTTAAAATTGTAACAAGTATCAAGTATGCTTTTTATAAAAATAAAAATACTTAATCTTTAATATTATTCAAAGTAAATCTGAAATATGAGCAGTGCAGATTTATTTTGCCAGAGAACTGTCCCCAATGTATTAAGTCTCTGCTTTCAGAGCTGTAGCGGTACCTGGGTATTATTTTGAACTGTAGATAAAATTGTCAAGTATTTCGTTTACAGTTTTAATGTAAAGAAAAAATTTAAAAAAGAAAATGAAGAAAAAAAGGAAATGGAAGGAAAATATAAAGGTAAAATAATACCTATGATGAATACATACCCATTTGGGGAATTAACGAATTGTTTTTTCCCTCTTATTCTTTATAATAATTGATATTCCAAAAAGAATAATATGAATTATCCCAGATTTCTCTTTTGAATTGAATAAAATACAAATTTCTAAACCAAAATTTTGGGTTTTCTTTTCACAATATTTTACTTGGAACAAGTTATATTTTGAAATAATGGAAATAATCTAAGAAGATTCCCCCCATGAATAGAAAAGATTTTTAATTTTGGAAAAGTTTCTAATAAAAATTCACTTCCCTTATTAAAGTTAAAAACAGAATAATTTTATGCCCAAAACATAAATTACAGATTGTTTCTACTACCATTAAAAATACCTTTAGTCACTCTCAGAAATTCAAATGGATTAAAAATTATAAAAACTATTTTTACAATTCAACAGAAAGAAATGGCAAATATTATATTGCTAAACCTAAGAATAATGTGATTTTAAACAAATTTTAGACCAGATTAAGTCAATTTGTTTGTGGTCTTATTATTTTGAGTTTGAGAAACTTCGAGCAAATCTGAATGAAATTACCACAATTTCTTTTGTCGACAATGGACATAACAAACTCTATGAAGGAAAGATAAATATTGACTATTCTTTAATGCTCCTTTGGGTAATAAGGGTATTTCCTCATCACTTTTCAAATAATGTTCCGTAAGAATGCTATGAATCTATACAGTTCCTCAGGAGGTACTGTGTAGCTGAAGAGGTCGGTACATGGTTGGGGTCCCAGTTCCCTCAAGCTCATCCTTCTTTGCCTCCCCAGCCTCCTTCATAAAGCTACTCATCTCCCTGTTACCAGCACTTCAGTATGAAGCCCAGGTAAAGCAAGAGCATTCCAGCACCTCCCTCCTGCTCCATGGGCAGGGCCTTTTCTCTTGCTCAGAGTCTGTGGTCTACAGGTTAATATTTTTTTAAATTTAATTTATTTATCTTTAGAGGGGAACTGTTAGGGAGAGAAATATCATCAATGTATGGTTGCCTCTTGTGCGTCCCCTGCTGGGAACTGGCCTGCAACCCAGGCATGTGCCCTGACTGGGAATCGAACCGTGATCCTTTGCTTCGCAGGCCCACGCTCAATCCTCTGAGCTACACCAGCCAGGGCTACAGGTTAATATTTTTAATATCATCCCCTGCACTTTCCCTAAGAAATACCTGGAAGCTCCTTTTTTGAGGATAGTTGATTATATAGGAATTTGTACTCCAATGTTACTTCATTGGTCTAAATTTGTAAATTGAGACACAAAATTAAATATTCTGAGGAACATTTTTAGACGTAAAATCTGTGAGTTTGGAGTATCTGCTGAGCAATCAGAAACCTCATCTATTATAAGATTTATAAAAGAATTGTTCTCATTCATGTAAATACTTTCATTGTGAATAAAATCATTAAAATTAATCATAAGCCCTGGCTGGTGTGGCTCAGTGGATTGAGTGCTGGCCTGTGAACAAAAGGGTTGCTGGATCGATTTCCAGTCAGGGCACATGCCTGTGTTGTGGGCCAGGTCCCCCATAGGGGGGTGTGAGAGGCAACCACACATTGATATTTCATTTCCTCTCTTTCTCCCTCTCTTCTCCTCTCTAAAAATAAATAAATGAAATCTTTTAAAAATTAATCATAAAAGTTTTTTGGTAATTGGAGTTTTTCATAATGCCTATTCTTTGAAATATTTCTAAGACCAAGTCTGTACTAATTCACCTCTTAGATGTTTGCTTTACTTGACATGTTTCATTTAATCCAATACATAATACTCTTTCTAAGAGCTTTCCATGAA
>PVKM010014521.1:8575-29029 GCA_004027735.1 Carollia perspicillata
TCATATGGTATTTGTCCCTCACTGCTTGGCTTATTTCACTTAGCATTACACTCTCCAGTTCCATCCATGCTATCACAAAGGGTAAGAGCTCCTTCTTTATCTTTGCTGCATAGTATTCCATTGTGTAAATGTACCACTCATGTTTGATCCACTCATTTACTGATGGGCATTTAAGTTGCTTCCAGCACTCGGCTGTTGTAAATTGTGGTGCTATGAGCACTGGGTTGCATACATTCTTTTGGATTGGCATTTCAGGGCTCTTAGGGTATAATCCCAGTAATGGAAATGCTGAGTCAAAAGGCAGTTCCATTTTTAGTTTTCTGAGGAAATTCCATACTGTTTTCCACAGTGGCTGCATCATTCTGCATTCCCATCAATAGTGGACTAGATGACGTTTTCTCCACATGCTCTCACACACTTATTTGTTGATTTGATTATGATGACCATCGTGACTAGTGTGAAGTGGTATCTCACTGTGGTTTTAATTTGCATCTCTCTGATGGCTAGTGATGCTGAGCATCATTCCACATGTCTCTGGGCCCTCTGTATGTCTGCTTGGAGAAGTGTCTGTTAAAGTCTTTCACCCATTTTTTCACTGGGTTGTTTGTCTTCCTGGAGTGGAGTGGTGTGAGTTCTTTATATATTTTGGAGATGAAACCCTTGTCTGAGGTATCATTGGAAATATATTTTTTCATATAGTTGGTTCTCTTTTCATTTTAATGCTGTTTTCTTTAGCCATCCAGAAGGTTTTTAATGTGATGAGGTCCCATTTGTTTATTTTTTCCATCATGTCCCCTGCTCTAGGGGACATATCAGTGAAGACAATGCTGCATGGAATGTCTGAGATTTCCCTGCCAATGTTTTCCTCTGGGACTTTTATGGTGTCCCAACTTATATTTAAGTCTTTTATCCACCTTGAATTTATTTTTGTACATGGTGTAAGTTGGTGATCGAGTTTCATTTTTTTGCATGTAGCTGTCCAGCTCTCTCAACAACATTTCTTGAAGAGGCTATTTGTACTTTGTTTTATGCTTCTTCCTCCTTTGTGCAATATTAATTAACCATAGAGACTTGGTTTTTTTCTGGGCTCTCTGTTCTGTTCCATTGGTCTATGAGTTTTTTCTTATGCCAGTACCAGGCTGTTTTGATTACAGTGGCCTTGTGATACAGTTTGGTATCAGGTATTGTGATTCCTCCTACTTTGTTCTTCTTTCTCAAAATTGCTGCAGCTATCCGGGGTCATTTATGGTTCCATGTAAATTTCTGAAATGTTTTTTTCTGTATCTGTGAAATATGTCATTGGTACTTTAATAGGTATTGCGTTTTATCTATAAATTGCTTTGGGTAGTATGGTCATTTTGATGATGTTAATTCTTCCAATCCATGAACATGGTACATGCTTCCATTTGCTTGTGTCTTCCTTAATTTCTTTCCTCAGTGTTGTATAGTTTTATGAGTAGAGGTCTGTTAAACTCCTTGGTTAGGAGTTTATTCCTGCTTACTTTATTTCTCATGTTGCTATATCCAATGTGATTTTTCCCCTGATTTCCCTTTCTGATATTACATTGTTGATGTACAAAAATGCCTTTGATTTCTGAACATTGAATTTGTATCCCGCTGTTTTGCCAAATTCATTTATTAGGTCGAGTTGTTTATTTGTTGGAGTCTATAGGATTTTCTATGTACACTATCATGTCATGTGCAAACAATGACAGTTTTACTTCTGCCTTTCCAATTCGGATGCCTTTTATTTCTTTTTCTTGTCTGATTGCTATGGCTAGGACTTCCAATACTATGTTGAATAGGAGTGGTAAAAGCAAGCATCCTTGTCTTGTTCTTATCTCAGTGGGAAAGCTCTAAATTTTTGCCCATTGAGTATGATGTTGGTTGTAGGTCTCTCATATATGGCCTTTATTATGTTGAGGAATGCTCCCTCTATTCCCACTTTGCTAAGTGTTTTTTATCATAAATGTGTGCTGTACCCTATCAAATGCTTTTTCCACATGTATTGATGTGATCATGTGATTTTTGTCTTTGCTTTTGTTTATGCAATGTATTATGTTTATTGATCTGTGAATATTGTACCATCCTTACATACCTGGCATTAATCCTATTTGATAACCTTGTATGATCTTTTGAATGTATTTCTGGATGTGGTTTGCCAATATTTCATTGAGGATTTTAGCGTCTATGTTCATCAGTGACTTGGTCTGAAGTTTTCTTTCTTTGCTGTGTCTTTATCTGGTTTTGGGATTAGGATGATGCTGGCTTCATAAAAACAGTTTGGGAGTCTTCCATCTTCTTGAATTTTTTGGAATAATCTGTGAGGAATGGGGGTTAGCTCCTCCTTAAATGCTTTGCATAATTCTACTGCAAAGCTATCTTGTCCGGGGCTTTTGAGCGTTGGAAGCTTTTTGATTACTGCTTCAATTTCACCAGCAGCTATTGGTCTGTTCAGGCTTTCTGCTTCTTCACTGAGTTTGGAAGATTATGTTTTTCTAGAAATTCTTTCCATTTCACCTAGGTTTTCAAATTTCTTGGCATATAGTTGTTCATAGCAATTTCTTACAATCCTTTTTATTTCTGTGGTATTGGTTGGAATCTCTTCTCTTTCATTTCTGATTGTGTTTATTTGGGTCCTCTTTCTTTTTTCTCTTGATGTGTCTGCTTAAAGGCTTGTCAATTTTATCTTTTCAAAGAACCAGATCCTGGATTTAATGACCCTTAGAATTGTGCTTTTAGTCTCTGTGTCATTTAATTTTGTCCTGATCTTGGTTATTCCCTTCCTTCTACTTGCTCTGGGCTGTCTTTGTTGTTGTTCCTCCAGTTCTTGTGGGCATAAGGTTAGGTTGTTCGTTTGAAATGTTTCTATTTTTTTTAGGTAGGCCTGCATCACTATGAACTTCCCTCTCAGGACTGCCTTTGCTCTGTCGCATAGGTTTTGGGTTGTGTGAGTTCATTTTCATTTGCTTCCGGAAACTTTTTAATTTTTTTCCTAATCTTATTCTTGACCCTTTCACTGTTTAACAGCATGCTATTCAATCTTCATCAATTTGAGTGTTTGGGGGATTTTTCCTTGAGGTTGGTTTCTAGTTTCAGTCCCTTGTGGTTGAAGAAAATGGTTGATATGATTTCAGTTATCTTGAATTTGTTGAGCTCCCAGCTTCTACAACATTTTGAGATGCCTGCAGCCATAAACCTGCTAATTTGTTGAAGCAGATAGGCACTGCTGGAATGGAATTTTTCCAGTATTAAAAGGCAACAAAGTTTGAGATGATGAAATCTCTTTATGGGCTAGGTTTGTTTATGGCAAAGTACCCTGAGGGTTGGCATGGCTAGACAAAGAAGACTAATATGCTCAACTTTTATGGCTTAACTAAGACTTGGAACCCCACCTATTCAAATGGCTACCAGATGAACCACAGTAAGTGTACCTTTCACATGGTGAAGACCAGAGAAAATATTTTCGTTGGCCATAAAGGCCAAACTCTCATGACATATAGCAAAATAAAAAGAAAGACAGCAGACAGAGTCAAGAGAGAAACTGAATTACCAAAACCCAGGAATACTCACACAAAATAACCAAGAGTTGCTAAGCCCAAGAAACTACTTTCACAAGTATTTTCTCTAGTCAGTCTAAATTTAGAAAAGGAAAAAATGGCTTCCACCACTTTGCTTTCACTAAACTCTGCCAGTAGAATCAAGGAGTCTGACTTGGTAGGAATTCTCACCCTTGTCAATATGCTACAGGTTTTTAAATATTTCTTTATTACAGTAGCTTCATGCTGATTAGTGCCTAACCAGTGAGATATCCTGCTCACAGCTCTTTGGGGGACAGATAAACTTTTCTCTATCCTTTTTAAAACTTTTTTTCTTTTTTAGGCTGGTTTAATAATTACATATACATGAGACTGATTAACAGAACATGATCAAATTTAATTACATACATTGTATGAGAGCCCTGTATACAGGAGAGAGTCAAAGACCTCACATATAGGAGAAGTTCAAAGACAGAAGGGGAAAATGAAGTACATACAGTATGACCTTCTAAGCTAAGGATGAGGTAAGGTGTCTTGGGCTTCAGAAAAGAAGGATGTTCAGTAATTAGAAATATGTCCTGCCCTATGGATAGGTCAAACAGGCTATCTATGACAATCTATTATTATGGGAATGACCACTAATTCTAATTATTTTAGGTAGTAAAGGGGCAGCACATGTTTCTCTTGAGCTTGCAAGGTCTTGGTTGCCTTTAGCTTAAAATAATCTGCATACCAAAGAAGCACATCTTGGGATGACTCATAATGAACCCTTACAAATATTAGAAGGCCATAGACTAATGTGAACTAGGAAAGAAAGTGACATGAACAGAGAACTATAATTCCAATGTATGCACCACTGTGAATAAGAAAGGAATTCTATGTAAAGTAATCCCATAGGGTGATCTAGACAGAAATTTCTAACTGAGAAGGTCATAATGGGTAGTCACTCCCCAGGCATATAACTTATTTATCAAAAAGTTTATTTTTGCTCTAAGCAAGCCCTGGCCATTTTTTCTGTGCATCTAGATTAACTCACCTTGCCTTTTGACCTGGCAATTCCACTTCAGGGATTATAACCTAAGAACTCCAAAATACCAATTCAAAAGAACCTATGCACCCCAGTGTTCACAGCATCTCAATTTACAATAGCCAAGTGCTGGAAACAATTTAAGTGTCCACCAGTTAATGAGTGGATCAAAAAGCTATGGTGCATTTACACGATTGAAAACTATGCAGCAGAAGGAAAGAAGGATCCCCTACCTTTAGTGACAGCATGAATGGATCTGGAATGCATTATGCTAAGTGTAATAAGCCAGGAGGTGAAAGACAAATACCATATGACCTCACCTATAAGTGGAACCTAATCAACAAAATAAACAAACAAGCAAAATATAACCAGAGATGTTGAAATTAAGAACAAACCGACAGTAACCAGAGAGGAGGGTGGTGAGATGGTATAATGCAGGGGGAAAGGGGAAGTGTTTTCAGGAACATCTACAAAGGGCACAGGAACAAAACCAAAGGGGGGAGGGTAGGATCAAGGGTGGGAAGTGGGATGGCTGGGGTGAGGAGGGAAATGGAGACAATCATACTTGAACAGCAATGAAAATAAGGAAAAATAAATAAATAGTGTTTTATTGTACACTTAAAAAAAAAGCCCCCTTTTAAACCTCATCTTTCTGAAGCAGATCACCCTCAATAAAGCACATAATCTTAATTATTATGTAATCCAATTCCCACCTTGTTTTATTGTGCATTTATGTAATCTTTCTTGTTGGGAACTGCTCTGCCTGGTTTCAGGAGTTGTAGCCATACCCCATGGCTAAGGCTGAGTGAGTGACCTCTGGACTGTGAGCCACTGAGGAAACAAAGCTTATCTCCCTGGCAAAAATGTGGCTTCTTCCACCTCTAGCTTCCAAGGCTTGGTGGATTAGTCAGAGTCTATGCATAAGACCTCTCAGAGGAAAGGCAACCCAAACCAGGCATGATCATGTGGGAGGCCATCTAGGAAGGTCTTGAGGGCTGCAGCAAAGTGAGGGCAAAGGACCCTCACCCCCCCCCCAGTTATTTTGACAAAGCCCGAGTCCCCTTTCCATCTGGGAGAAGCATTTCCTGGCTCTAATCCACTCAAACCTGAATCTATGACAGGGAGGGGGTGCAGCCCTCTACCGGCTAGAGTGGGTTCCGGGGTGATTGGGCATAAGAAAAAATTCATAAAGTCCTGTGAAGCCTGCTTTTCTAAGAGTGCTTTCACCCATATAATAAGGGTCCAGGCAGGAAATGAGTATGTCTCCTACAGAGGAAAGGGGAAGTTTTTTGCAACCCCCTTACCTGACAGACACTGACTCAGATTAAACCCTCAGATTTCTTTGAAATGTTATCTATTGTTTGATCCTTGCTGCCTGACATTGATTGATGAGATTTACCTGTATCCCTGTGTGTTATGAATCTAATAAATACCATTTGAGGTAAGGACTTGAGGCCCTTCTCCTTTGATAGAGGCTTGCTACCTTTCCTC
The DNA here is from genome assembly GCA_004027735.1 of Carollia perspicillata. Taxonomy (NCBI): domain Eukaryota; kingdom Metazoa; phylum Chordata; class Mammalia; order Chiroptera; family Phyllostomidae; genus Carollia; species Carollia perspicillata. Next base: position 14,633 of record PVKM010014521.1, read on the forward strand.
CCCAAGCAGATTATGTCTTGGTAACATTATGTTCATCTGTGGCAGACGTGTGGGCTTTGTGGGCAGAGCCCCACACACTCTTTCTTAAGTTTCCTCCTTAATTTCAAGTGAATAAAAGAAACTGCAAAACTGTCACTCCTTGGATCATTTGAGATCTTATTCACCATATTTAACCGGTTTGGCTCAATTAAATTCTTATAAAAAATTTTTACAGGTTTGAATGTTTCTTATGGTGGCACACCAAGACTTCAATGTCAGACAGTAAAAAATTATTTAGATCTACTTTGCCTCCCAAAACAGGATATTTTTGCAAAGAAAATTGGGTGTTAGACTGAGTTTCCCTCTAGATTGTGACTCTTCCTTTGAGGACTACTAGTGGTGTCCAAGCTCTTTTGGCCTCAAATGTATGGCCCTGTCATGCTTACAACTACAGCGTCTATGCTTACTTGCCTGTGCATAAGAATATTCAAGTCAATTTGCAAGGTAAAAAAGACATAAATAGAAAACAGATCTATTTGGGATGGTTGAATATGATCAAAAAATAAAATTAAATTAAAGTACAGACATTAGTTATTCATCCTCTAATGCCATTGCTTTCTTTATATGGATATTAGTGTGTGACCTATATTGTTTTTCTTCTTTCTGAAACAAGTAATTCATGCTCATTATAGTTGAAGAAGTACTGCCTCATGTGACTAAAGCATAACACTTATCACAGAAACTATGAATTTATTTCTTCAGGGTGGTAAAGAAAAGTATTAACCTGCTGTTATATTAACCATGGAGACAGAGTACAGGGCAGCTCAGAGGGGTGGCTGGGGATTCTGCAACTTGCATCCTTCACTCACTAGGGTTTCAGATAGGAACAGAGAGCACAGTGCTTGAGGTGTTTTATTTAGAAAGATTTTGAAATTACAGAAAAGCTACAAAAAGAGATGGACAATTTTATGTGTGATCTTGGGTAGTCTTTTAGCCCCAATTATTCAACCAAACAGTAATATGGGTATTGTAAAGGTATTTGGTAGATGTGACAATATTCATAATAAATTCACTTTAAAGAAGGGAGATTACTCTAGACAAACTTGGAGGGCTGATAAAATTGGTCCAAAGACCATTAGAGCTTAATTGAGTTTCTTTGAGGAAGAAGAAATTCTGTCTGTGAACAGAAGCTCCAGCATATGATTCAGAGTTCCAAGCTGTCCTTCCTGAAGCTATTACGTTTTTGCCTTGTCATCCACCAAAATTGTACAAGCCAGTGCTTTTCCACAATACTTTCTAGTTCTGTTTCTCTGGTTGAACCCTGCTGATACGCACCCATATAGCAATTGTCAGTATTGGTTTAATCTTTGTTATATATATATATATGTACACATATGTACATATTACAAAAACACATAAAAGTAAAAGTTCAAGTTTGCCCAAATTGGTGAATGTCCTTAAAACAGCTCTAGGGTGCTACGTAACTTGAAGAGATATTGTTTTCCATTCAATTTAGGAGTCTAGGTTTTTTGTTTTTTGTTTTTTTAACTATCTTCAATGTTTTTAAGAAGATAGAAAATTTTTCTCAGCATTTTTTTGTTGTTTCTAGTGGGAAGTTATTCTGATCCTTATTTGCCTTATTTCTGAGAATGAAAGCCCTTCCTAGGCTTAGCTGAAGGGCACACTTACAAACAAACAAAAATCGCCTGGTTTAAGCAAATTAGCATATGAAAAAGCAAACATGTATTTAAAGCTTTCATATTTCAGGAAAACAATCATTGCACGGTTTCCTTATATAGACTACAAAAATATAATACATTTTTTTAGAATCATAATTTTAAAAAACATTTTATAAAGCGTTGGGAGCCATCCTGTCTGGTTTCAGGGACCTTAGCCTCATTAGTGGACAATAAGAGTCTCATGGCTAAGGCTGAGTTAAAAGACCTTGGAGAGATGAGCCACTAAAGAGACAGAACTTTTCATCCTGGAAGGAGTACAGCCCCTGCCTCTCTCACTTCTCCGTGGTTGGCCTGGGAAGATGACTTAGCCAATGACAGGTTAGCCAATGACAGGTAACATTCCTCAAAGGGAGGAGCAGCCTAAAACAGGCACAGTTGTGATGCCATCAGGGAAGGACTTAGGGGTCTTCAGAGAAGGCAGAAATACCCTCACCCCTTGGCTTTGTCATATCCTGAGTCCTCAGTCTTTCTGTAAAAGTCTCCTAGTCTCTTGGCTGCTTTGCTCTCCTCACTTGACTTAGATTTGGAACTATGCCAGAGGCAGCTGTGACCTTGTACTGGAACAGATGGCTCCAGAGAGAAAAACTGTCCAGAGAAAGAATATACATTGTTTCCTTTGAGCCTTGCTCTGCCCTGTTGCTATGAAACAGACACTTGAGCTAAAGTCAGCTTTGACCTAAGACAATCCCTATGTTTCTTCAACTATTATTGGTGAATGATGTCAGTTTCTCATGATTGTAGCATTTTGAGCATTGGTTGATGAGCTTTACATGCATACCATGTATCTCTGTGTGAGCTGAACTCAATAAAAACTCAGGAAAGAAGGTGTTCAGGACCTTTCTTCTTTGAAGGACTGGTCACCATTCCTACCCAAGCAGATCATGTGTTGGACATTTTTATTTCATCTGCCATGGCCTGCGGGAGCTCTATGGGTAGAGCCCCCCTCAATAAAGAATTGAATTTTCTAGGCTCTGGCCAGGTAGCTCAGTTGGATAAAGTGTTGCCCCCAACATGCCAATGTTGCAGGTTCAATCCCTGATCAGGGCACTACAAGAGTCAACCAATGAGTTCATAAATAAGTGGAGCAACAAATCGATCTTTGTCACTCTTTCTGTCTCTCTCCCTCCTCCCTTCTTCTCTCTCCAAAAGAAATATATTAAAAATTTGAATTTTTAAATTATTATAAAATACAAGACTTTATCCATGAATTACTTTTCCAGCAAACTTAACCACCCCAAAATTGAAGATTAAGTATGAATTACTTTACATAGTCTTATCAAATTACCAAAAAATTTACTACCTTATTAACGTAACCTATTAATCAGAAAGTACTTAAAGTCTCATTCATAGTTGATTAACTCTTATTTTATACACCAGTCAAAGAAACCTCATTCTCTGGTTTTGTAGCTCATAAACCCTTGGAAACAATAACTTGAAAGAAAACATACATTTTGAAAGGTGCGCTCATTACAACAGTCAAGGATGCCATCTGAAATATAAAATTATATATATATATAATTATAATTACTTGCTGACCTTTTTGAAAATAAGTTGTAGATATTATAGTCCTTCACTCCCAAATACTTCTGCCTAAGAATGAATTACCTCTAAGAAAAGAACTTTCTATTTTGTTGTTTTATAGAATCACAACATAATGGTCAAATCCAGAAATTTAACACTGACACACGATCATTACCTAATAGTCCGTCTTCTTTTAAAATTCCCCAAGTTGTCCCTCAAATGTCCATTACACATTTTTTCCCATCCGCTTGAAGACTCAATAGAGTATCACATTTTGCATTTGACTAACATGCCTCTTTAATTACCTTTAATCTGGAACAACTATTGTGCCTTTATTTGTCATTCATGTCATTTATACTTTTGAAAAATGCAGAACACTTTTTAATAATATTTTATATATGTTATAATATTATAATAATTTGGAACTGCTTAATGGTTTCTTTTTTCTAACATATAATCTGTATTATATTTTCCATTACCGTTTAGTCCCCATATACACCCTTCTCCCAGCAATCACCACCCTGTTTTCATGTCCATGAGTCCTTTTTCTTTTTAAAATATACTTTTATTGTTGTTTAAGTACAGTTGTCTCCATTTCCCCATACCATTTTCTCTGCCTTACCCATTGCTGTCCCCCACCCTCAATCCTACACCATTTTGGCTTTGTCCATGGGTCTTTTATACATGTTCTTCAACAACTTTTCCCCTTCTTTCCCACATTATCCTCCTGCCCCCTCCCCTCTGGTTCCTGTCAGTTTGTTCTTTGTTTCAATGTCTATGGTTATATTTTGCTTGCTTGTTTGTTTTGTTGATTAGGTTCCACTTATAGGTGAGCTCATATGGTATTTGTCTTTCACCACCTGGCTTATTTCACTTAATAAAATGCTCTCCAGATTCACCTGTGCTGTCACTAAGAGAAGGAGCTCCTTCTTCCTTTATGCTGTGTAGAATTCCATTTTGTAAACGTACTATAGTTTTTTGATCCATTAATTTAATGATGGGCACTTAGGTTGCTTCCAACATTTGGCTATTTTACATCAAGCTGGTATGAACATTGGGGTGCATAGGTTTTTTTGAGTTGGTGTTTCAGGGTTCTTGGGTATAATCCCAGCAGTGGCATTGCCAGCTCTAAACCCAGTTCCATTTTGAGGTGTTTTTTTTTTAAAGGAAATTCCATACTGTTTTCCACAGTGGCGGCAACTGTCTGCATTCCCACCAACACTGCACTAGGGTTCCCTTTTCTCTGTATCCTTCCCAACACTTGTTGGTTGATTTGTTTATGATGGCCATTCTGTGAATGACCAGTGTGAAGTGGTATCTCATTGTGGTTTTAATTTGCATCTTTCTGATGGTTAGTGATGCTGAGTGTCATTTCTTATGTTTCTGGGCCCGCTGTATGTCCTCCTTGGAGAAGTGTCTGTTCAAGTATTTCCCCTTTTTTTAATCGGGTGGTTCATCTTCCTGGAGGGAAGTAATAGTTTCTTGATGATTAGATTCAAGGTAAATATTTTTGACAGAAGCACCACATAATTACACTGTGTACCCACCCCTGGGACATCCTATCAGGAGACACACCATGTGGGTCTGTCTCATCCCTGATGAAACCAGTGTCATCCATTTTTCTCCATGTATCTGGCTTGCTTTGTAATAATTAAGTTATCTATCAGGAGATATTTTGAGACTCTGTAAATATCCTGTTCTTCAATCTCTAGTGGCTTAATATCTACAGGTAATTTTTATATGAATCTATTATTTTATTAGATTACTATTATTATGTGCTAATTTTTTGTTCTAAAATTCAGGTCTTAGTATATGTTCCTGCTGCAGTATGCTATTGGGAAGGGCTCTGACTCTTGGGTTAGTGCAGAGCCCAGAACATTAGGATGCAAAAGTGGTGGTGGTGTTCTCAAAGTCAGCCAAAATATTCCATGCACTTTCTTTCCTCTGGGAAATATGTGGGTTTCTTTGGGCAAGTTTTTTTGGAAGCCCTTTTTCTAGACCTGAGAGCTCCCTGGCCTGTGCTTCTTATCATAGCACCTTTTCACTTTAACATCAACCAACATGTATAGGCCTGAAGTATACCCACTGGAGTCTGAAAATGAGACAGTCATTTCAATTTAGAAATCAGTTCTCTCCCTAAAGTGACTATTGTAACAGATTTAAAAGTATGTATTTAAGAGGAACTGGTGGTTACTTGTGTCTGGGCAGCCTAGCTCTGAAAAAGAGTCAGGAAAAGTCCCAGGAAGTTCCTTAAAGAGAAGATCTGATGGGTGACTCTGGGACAACCCAAGGGATTCACATACCACTGAGACAGGCCCAGTGAGGTCTCACCTGATTCAGAACTACACTTGAGAGCCACTGCTTCTGGGGCACTGGGGTGAAAGAGTGACTGATCTTAGGTACTGACCTTAGGCTGTTCCTCTTTCCCTTCCTCTCCTCATCTTATCCTTTGCCATCTGTGATCTTTCTGCCCTGCAGAAGTAGGCAGAACTGCCTCCCCTGCCTCCATTCTGTGGGTCAGGAGCTCTCTCCCTTTGTCCCCTGTGGGGTCAGGACAGGAGAAGATGGTGTACAGCCTGCCTGAAGTTGTCATCCCTGAAATTTGTGTCTCTGAGAGGCTCATTCATGGTCCAGACACATAGCAGCATCTTTTGGGGTGCAATTGAGGTCCAGTATCACCCACTGTTTCTGGTTAACTGCTCAATGCTGGGCTCAAGCAGCTATAGCTTTCAATCTCCTATGCAAATGTTAGACAGAGGACATGGTCATGGAGGAAGTGGGACTAGCCTCTGTAGGATTCCAACACTGAGGTCAATGATGTCTGAGATTGTTGCTCATCTCTGTTGAGAAGCCAAATATTAAGAAAATGTTATGTGTACTTTGCGAGTTGGAAGTTCTCATTGTGACTCTCCTGTTTTGCTGATCAGATTCCCATGGCCAGGTAAGTGTTCAATGGCTGCATAGAGAAGTGAGGTTAAGGGATATGGAGTAGAAAATGTCATCCAATGAATGTGGGGTTTTTTTCCCTAAAATCACCATCACAGTGCTTAATAAATTTAATTCCCTGTCACTCTGAGGCTGTGAGAATGGGTAGGAAGAGGGTAATGCTGCAAGGTAAGGAAGAGTAGTGACCTTGATAAGGCAAGGGTAGAAATAGAGGAGTGGAAGCAGGGAAATGAATGTTTTTAAGATAATCTCTTCTTCCCCAACATGTACCAGGCCCTTTTGTATGTGCTTCCTCACTTAATTTGCAGGCAATTCTGGTATATGTGACCCCTTTTATGCATATCAAAATGGAGGTAAGAAAAGGTGAGTACATTCGTCATAATCACTCAGTCTGAAAGGGGATATGAACCAAATCTGTTCTCCTTCTGTGAAAATGAAGTGATGGGTGAGGCTGAACAGGGAACAAAAAAGGGAGTGACTAGTATCAAGCTGGGGACACATGAGCATGCCTAGTCAGGGTGGGAGCTGGAAGGGGAGTACCAGTGTTTTCTCTCCAATCTTGGCACAGATACCATGACAATCATCAGGGTTATCATTATTGATAAGCACCTAGACAGTCTTTCATTTGTTTATATAACCTTTGGCTCACACTTGCTTCTCAGTAACATTCAGTAATTCCAGTCCTACTGATCCACACAAAAGCTCAATAAATTACAAAATGCACTCAAGGTTTCTATGTTAATACTTCAAGAAAAAGAAAACAGTGTATGTAGGTAACACATTTTTAATGATATGATCTTTGTGGGTATGGATATACTGACTAAAGACGTTGATTAAAACAAAACAAGTAATTGGTAGGAGTAAAGGCTCTTATTTGCTCAGTTTTGGAATACTTTGGAGATTCTAAAGCTGATTTCTTAAGTAGCCTGAATTCTCAACATTTAGCCCGGTCTTCCTTTTTAACTGGTTTGGATAAATTTGAGCTTTATCCCTTCCAGAATTTAAATTTCTCCTTGTGAGAACTGAAGAAGATAGAATAAAGGATTGTATTGTCTTCCAACTCTCTTGTGCTTAATTAAATGGCAGAAATCTCAGGTTTGCTGGCATTGATACTTGCTGGATGAGGAAGGAGGCAGTTGGAAAGGGCCTTCCCTGCATTGCAGAGGCTGGAATATGGTGCTTTGTCTGGAAACTGGTCTGGAATTGGCTAAATACACACCTCCTATAATAAGGTGTCTGGCTCAGGCTTTTGTTTTTCATCAGCACTTGTTCACTGAATGGCTCTGACCTCTCTCTGTAGGGTCCAGACAAGTCAGACTGCGAGACTGTGTCTTCAACTGAGGAACTGAGGTTTTCTTAGTTCCTTTATTTCCTGTCCCATTCACAGAAGGTTTGCTTTCTACTTCCTCTTTCATTTCCTCTCCACAGGCCTAAAATGAAAGACTAAACCTCTATTAGCACACAAGAGGAAGTCCAGATCTTCTCCTTTCCCTTCTCACTTCCTATTATCAAGCTGAGAGCACAGTGTGAAGGACAGACTTGTGGTAGACTGGCCATTCTCTCTGTGTTTACCAATTGGACCAGGAGATCCACATGGGCCTATGGAGGAAGATAGCATGAAGACTGCATCTTCCTCCAGGGAATCTTCCAGGGAAGATTTGCCCTGGGAGTCCATGGGAGCTTGACCAGGAATGCACAGGCACTTTCCTTTCCTTTGGGTCATTCTTCCCTGTGAGTGCATCCCTGGAGAGGGTCTGAGAGAAGAGAGGAAAATGGTGTGAGTCAAGAAAAAACATGTGTGGAGTTCTTCATACCCTCAATGTCACTAGGAAAAATGGGGCTTGACTATCACAAAGTGGCAGTTGACAAGACATCATAACACAGAGGCTTTCCATAGCACAGGGGCATGGGAGTAAGGCAGGAATCTAGTAATAAATAATCTTTGAACTGAGTTTATTCCTGCTAACAACTGGAGAAAAGATGCTGGTGACATGATGGGCAGAGCAGGTGAGCAACACCCCAGATAGAACAGCACTGCTCATAAAGCTTCTCTGTATCTGGGGGAGTTGTGCACTGGGACTTCTCAAACTGAATGTGCACATGAACTGCCTATGGAGCTTGTTAAATGAAGGTTCTGATTCAAGAGTTCTGGAGCAAATCTGAGATTGTGTATTTCTGACACACTTCCAGGTGATGTTGATGTTGCCAGACTCTGGCCCACTGGCAGCAGGGCTATGTACACAGGATATGGGCAGCAGAATGGTCTTCATGTTATTGAGTCAATCCTTGGTATTAAACCCAGAGCATTGATATAATTCTTGTTGGATGGCTGACTAGTGTCCTTGTTGCTAATCAGGAATTAAGAAGTAAATCTAAATAGGACCATATGAATGGAACCAAGTGCCAATTAATCGAATGAGCAGTGATTAACATATAGCTGTGACCTTAATACACAGGAGTAAAAACTGTTCAACTACTACACAACACAGTGTGTATGCATCCATTTCATATACTACCACAAAAGAAATTACTGTAAGTTAGTCCTTACTAATGACTCTGGAGGTTCCAGTTACTTTAAATCTAGTAATCTTAGTTTTATTTTAGAAATGCACTGAGGAAGAAAACACTTTCAAAATAACCCAGTGACTTTTTTCTACTTATGCTACTGAAACAAATTTGATTATTTCAAGTTTTAATCTAATACTTATTTTAAGTTTTTGTGTCGAAAATTTGCAGCTTTAACTTTTCATTCTTTGGGCTGTTTAGTGTCTGAAGCAGCTTCCTCTTTCAGGTATCCCCTTGTGTTGTGGAGGAAGTCAGAGCTCCATCTTCTGTGCAAGCCGAGAAAGGCAAGACACTTCTTCCTGCCTCCTGGAAGGTAGGACACAGACACCAATCAGATACTCTGATTCTGGATTATAAATTGGAAATAAGTTTACAAAAGGAAAAGAACAGATTAACAAAAAGTGGAATAATGCAATGTCCATGTCTATTGAAGCAGAGTTGGTGGACCTCCGCACTGACTATTACACCACAGTACTAATGTCATGGTCCACTGCCTAGGGGTAGTAGGAGGTACAGCCTGGACCAGGTGTTTCAGGAGGTGTGACATTGCCATATTCTGGATACCTGATGCTTCTCAGTCTGTGCTCATTTCCAAACCTGGTCATACAGGCATCCCTCAAGTTTGTGAACCACCTCATTTCCTTTCAAATAAAGACTGTTGCTCTTAAGTCAATTAGATTTGTGTTCACTTGCATTCTTTGCACTGTGCTTTTCTTTTAAAAGAGACACACTATAGGTATAAAAGTCACCTATTTATTTCCTCATTTTTTCCCCACCATTGACTGCTGATTCAGGACCTTCTAAAATACTGGGATTCTATTGTGTCTAAGATAGTGGTTCTTAAACTGGGTCATTTTTGCCTTCCAGGGGACATTTATTTTTGTCTAGAGACAGTTTGGGTTGTTAAAAGTTGCAGGGGATATGGTGGTACTGGCACCTAGTGGATTAGAGATGCTGCTAATTATTCTGTAATGCATAAGATAGTCCTCACAATAAACAACTATTACATCCAAAATGTCAATAGTATTGAGATTGAGAAATATCATTCTAGACTCCCTCAGTGAACAGAGCTAGGAAATACACTAACATACATATTGACATCTATTTTTACATGTCTGTATATTAAAAACCATGAGATCATATTGACACCAATTCCAACACAAAAGACCCATTCTAGTCCTTCATTTCTGTAGCTGTGTCTATTTTTGTGACAGCTATAAATTTGGATCTCATTATCATCAATACCGTTTCTCAAACTAGAATTCACAGAGAGTAAAATTTATTGAAGCCCTGTGAAAATGTGGCAACATCTTTTCACAGGACTCTATTTCTGAAGCTTGCTGATAAGTGTTAGCCATTGTCTCATTTACCCTGTAAACAGAGTATGAGGATTAAAATCAGCAGTGAGCCCTGGCTGGCATAGCTCAGTGGATTGAGTGCAGGCCTGCAAACCAAATGATCACGGTTTGATTCCCAGTCAGGGCATATGCCTGGGTTGCAGGCCAGTTCCCAGCAGGGGACACACGACAGGCAACCATACATTAATATTTATCTCCCTCTCTCCTTCCCTTCCCCTCTAAAAATAAATAAATAAAATCTTTAAAAAATAAATAGTTTAAAATCAGCAATGAAAGTTTCAAAACAAATAACCAGATTCTTCATTGCATATATTTTCAGCGTTTTAATGAGTGTTCTAATGTGTATTTGTATCTCCCAAAAGAGGTTTTTGTATACAGAGTGTTTTCAATTAATTGGTTCAAGGAATTTTTAAAAGTTTACTTAAGAACCTATATTAGCCAATCAAGCCACATTTAAGCAGCATAAAACTCTTTGCAAAATGTTGTTTTATATTTTCTCGAGCTACAATGAACATAAAATATTTTGTTATTTTGAAGATATTCAATATTGAAAAATATCAATAAAGCATGTTTCTTCTGAATACCCTCTTAAAGATAGTGTATGTGTGCATCTGGACATGTGGCCAGGCACCAATGCTTCCACAGGAGATTGAGTTGACTTTTATTGGTTTTCTACTAAATAATGAGCCTAGCTTACCCTCATTCAGTAGCCCCTGCATTTCTCTTGACCATCTCATTGCTTTTTCCCAAGTGTCTGGATTAGCACCATGTTATTTGTGGTTACCAGAAGCTTGGAAGCATGGTGGCTTTTCTTTAGGGTAGTGTCACATCAAAGATACTCTCATATACTCACTTCAGCAGCACATATACAAATTTGGAATGATTCAGAGAAAATAAACATGGCCCCTACACAAGGATGACATACAAATTTGTGAAGTATTCCATATATACTTTTAAAAAGGCACACTCACTTACCCTAATGTGGTTTCTACCAATGGACACATTCCACCACAATGCACATTCTTTTCATGAAAACTAGGCCAGGAAAGAGGGCATGAATGTTCATCATTAATCTTCTGTGCTCCTGTGTGTGGTACGTTTGCTCTGACTCTGGCACCTATCTGCTTGCTGATTATTACAGCCCAGGTTCACTCACAGGGATAAGTAGGCAAACTCTTTTTAAAATATATTTTTTACATTTTCAGGTGAGGAATGTGTAATAAAAAGTGTTAGGGTAGAATTGGTTTGCCTGGGATCTTGGAACACTCTGATGAAGTCACATTTAAGGAAGGAAAATGACTACTTTCATTCATTCAGTCAAAAAAGTTAATGATGTGGCTAGTATATATCAGGGATTATGTTTTAAATTCAATCTGTAGTGGTAACATTGTTTAATAACATGCAAATTTTATGTGGACAACATTGTAATTTGATATTTGTATATTGTATTGTGTGCTCATCAACCTGAAGCGAGATTTCTTCTAGTACCATATATTTGGCTTCCTTTACTTAACTCATCCTGTCCCACCCAGGGGTCATTGTTTCGTTGGCAAAGATATACCTGTCTATTATGGGAGTCATAAAGAGAAAATGATGGTGTTTTTTAGGTCCTCTGCAATCTGCTTGCACACTGAAACATTTGAGAAAGGGCTACAAGTGTTAAAAGTGAATGGTGTGCTAGTGGTTCCCAGGACACACCTCTGGAACACCTAGGCTATGAGTCAGCCTCTTGGGGGCCATTTTTTCATGTATCCCCAATTGCATTTTGATACTTCTTCTCAAACATTTGTTATTTTCTCCAAAGCTCCAAAGGTAATCAAGGCTCCAGCCATGAAAATAGCAGTCCTAACAGTCTTCAAGTCATTACGACATAATAATACAGACAGCAAGACATCCACCCCAGAACATCTTATGCATACTGGAACATATCTGAGAAGCTCTTCTAAGACATATTATGGAGAATAAGAAAAATAGAATATTGGCTTCAAGGAGCTTGAACCCAAATAATAGCCTACCTAGAGAGAATAATTAGGAAAGATAATTTAGAAGAAGTGATATCTGAGATAAAATCTGAAGGAAGAGAAGGAACATGCTCCAGACACCAAGGACAGATGTTCCTGAAAAGAATCCATTGAGATAACCCTAAGGCATAAAATTTGTTCTTTTTATCTAGCTAATTATATTGCAATATACATATATAGTTGTCCAAGTATAGTAGTCTCCATTTTACACCACCACTCCCCACCCCAGTGATCACCATCTCCCACCCCTGATCCCACCACTTCTTGGTTTGTCCATGTGTCCTTTATAGTTGTTCCAGAAAACCCTTCCCCTTTTCTCACCATTATCCCCTCCTACTTCCCCTCTGATTACTGTCAGTTTCTTCTAAATGTCAATGTCTCTGGTTATATTTTCCTTGCTTTTTTGTTTTATTGATTAGGTTCCACTTATAGGTGAGCTCATACAGTATTTGTCTTTCACCTCCTGGATTATTTAACTTAGCATAATGTTCTCCAGTTCCATCCATGCTGTAGCAAAGGGTAGGAGCTCCTTCTTTCTTTATGCTGTGTAGTATTCCATTGTGTAAATGTACTATAGTTTTTTGATCCATTCACTTACTGATGGGCACTAAGGTTGCTTCCAGCACTTGGCTATTGTAAATTGAACTGCTATGAACATTGGGGTGCATAGGTTCTTTTGAATTGGAGTTTCAGGATTCTGAGTCAAAATGCAGTTCCATTTTTAGATTTCAGAAAAAAATTCCATACTGTTTTCCAGAGTGGCTGCACCTGTGTGTATTCCCACCAACTGCACTAAGGTTCCTTTTACTCTACATACAATGCAACATGTGCTTTTTGTTGATTTGTTTATGATGACCATTCTATTCTCATGGATGTGAAGTGGTATCTCATTGTGGTTTTAATTTGCATCTCTCTGATGACTAGTGATATTGAGCATCTTCATGTGTCTCTGGGCCCTCTGTATGTCCTCTTAGAGAAGTTTCTGTTCAAATATCTTCCAATTTTTTAATTGGGTTGTTTGACTTCTAGAGTGGAGTTGTGAGAGTCTTTTATATATTTTTGAGATGAAACCCTTGTCTGAGGTGTCATTGGCAAATATGTTTTCCCATATACTTGGTTCTATTTTGATTTTAATGCTGTTTCCTTTTTCCATGAAGAAGCTTTTTAATTTGATGAGGCCCCATTTGTTTATTCTTTTCTTTATATCCCTTGCTTTAGGGGATATATTGGTGAAGATGTTGGTGCATGGAATGTCTCATATTTTCCTACCTATGTCTTCCTCCAGGACTTTTATGATGTCATGACTTACACCTAAGTCTCTTATCCACCTTGGATTTATTTTTGTGTATGCTATAAGTTGGAGGTCAAGTTTCAATTTTTTTGCATGTAGCTGTTGAGATCTCCCAACACCATTTCTTGAAGAGGCTATTTTTACTCCATTTTATGCTTCTGTCCCATTTGCTGAACATTAATTGACCAAAAACACCTGGGTTTATTTCTGGGCACGTTCTTCTGTTTCATTGATCTATGTGTCTGTTCTTATGCCAGTATCAGGCTGTTTTGATTAAAGCTGCCTTGCAGTACAGTTTGATATCAGGTATTGTGATCCCTCCTACTTTATTCTTTTTTCTCAAAATCACTGCAGTTATTTGGGGTCATTTAAAGTTCCATATAAATTTCTGAAATGTTCCATATCTGTGAAACATGTCATTAATACTTGAATAGGGATTGCATTGAATATATAAATTGTTTTGTGTAGTATGGAGATTTTTAAAATTTTATTTTAATTGTTGTTCAAGTACAGTTTTCTGTCTTTTACTCCCATTCCAGTTCACCCCCACAGTGCTCCCCAACTCCCTCCCATTTCCCCCAACATTAGTTTTTCTCCATGTGTCCTTTATACTTGTTTCTGTAATCTCTTCCTTTCCCCCCCTAAATTTCCCTCCCCTCTCCCCTCTGGTTACTGTCAGCCTGTTTTCTCTATCAATATCTTTGGTTATATTTTGCTTGCTTGTTCGCTTTCTTGCTTAGGTTCCTGTTAAAGGTGAGATCATATGGTATTTGTCTCTCACCATCTGGCTTATTTCACTTAGCATAAGGCTTTCCAGTTGCACCCATGCTGTTTCAAGGGGTAGGAGCTCCTTCTTTCTTTCTGCTGCATAGAATTCCATTGTGTATAGGTACCATAGCTTTTTGATCCATTCATTTACTGTTGGGCATATAGGTTGCTTCCAACACTTGGCTATTGTAAATTGTGCTGCTATGAAC